>JAAAKL020002245.1:0-26883 GCA_010016065.2 Carybdea cf. marsupialis auct. non (Linnaeus, 1758) | reverse complement strand
GTTTTTAATCTCTCTAACAAAACCTTGTTATTTGATGCTGGATCCTAACGTTAGGATCCAAGGAAAACTAACAGAGTTTTGACCAGAGATTTTTTAAATTAGAACGCCTCTATTGTAAACATTATATACAATACATGTCTCTTATTTTGAGAAACTGCCTATTCTAGAGTTGTCTTCAGGTATCTGGAGTCAAATTGTCCTATTTCCAAAACTTTTGATTTGTGACGTCGTCACTTTTCCTCCGCATAGGTGCCATGTGTGGACGAGCAACAGACTACCTATCGTGGGCCATTGCCGTTAGAGAAAGATCTTGCATCTGTATCCTTTCGCATTGGATGGAGGCTCTTGCGTTTTTGTATGAAGCCGACATTGGCATACGATTGTATAGCAAATAATAGTAGAGGATAAAGGTCGCTTCTGCATACGCTGCTTTAACTACCATGAAAGACACAGAGAATACGACAATTCATTTTGGAGAAAGAGGAATAGCTATATGTGTTAATGAGGACAGATGACTTGGCAACCCAGAGAGGAATACTTGCCTACGCTTGGGAGTAAGGCAAATAAAGCTGCTGTCTACCATTCCATGGTTATGATATCTTTTACAAAACAGACTGATGACGTTGTTTGCAACCTATTTAAATTCTCTAGTGAAAGATGAAGTATCATATAAATAATTAAACAGCATCTTTTAAATTTTAATAGCATTGAAACAAGACTTTATTATTCTTAAACGAGGGAGGCTGTATTACAGTCCAAGGTAAAGGTGAAGCCAGAGAAATGGTTTCGAGCTATTTATCTCATTACCCTCCCCACAGAATAAGTGGAGGACTTCCAATTTTTATGGCAATCTTCCCTGTTATTAAGCTACATTCAGGTGCATCGTAGAAAGCTTCCACTTAAGCAAAATTTAAACCTGTGATTTTAATGATAGACATTGCTCACATGAGTGAAATTAAATTACTAAGACCTTCATGAGAAATTCTTGTACATATTACAAAACTGTTATAAATATAAAGCGTGTCTGGAACTGCAGAAGAGGAATGAGTTTCATAGCTCCTAAGCTCATTTCAAACGGTATTAAAATCCTATGTGATAGATTGGCCAAGTTTGAAGAAAAGTAACAAAATTTGGAAGACAGGATGTTACTTCTTCAGAAAATAACCCAAACATATGTTAGCAGCAGTAAAAGGTAAAATCATTCGTGAGAACGACTCTCAACTATCTCTGCCTTTTAGTACAGCCCTGTGCTCTTAGAATACTCTTGCGTTTGACGCTGCTACACTACTTTTTGCTAAGTGGTCAACCAGTACGGTTTGTGAGTGATAACATCAGGTAGACATAGATCTATACGCTACCCAGCTGAGTTGTTAAGGAATTGCAGTGTTTATCTGGAAATAAAACACAGTTTTATAGTACCTATCATGAATCGCAATTTCACTGTTGTAATAACACATTTTAGTATGGGAATCGTGTAGATAGCTGTTGACTTGTTTAGAGAGTAGAGTCCACTGATTTAACGTCCACTGCAACGTAAAAAGAATTTCCTAAAATGTTACGTCGTTTTTAGCAAGGATCGTGCCAAACGTTTTGAAGGCCAATCAGTTGATAGACTGCGACAATAATTGCGATAGGAATTTGGCTACATTCTGGTTAATGTTATCCTTTTTTGAAGCGTTGTACATATAGACAAGGTGACTATGCTGACAGATGTAAGGCAAAATCAATAATCAATGTACCCCCGAGATGCACTGGCAGGAGTGTTGGCGTAAGACGTCAAGTTTGAATGCTTAATTTTAAGTTTGGAGGACAGAAGTAAGATATCAAACAAATATAAATCAAGTACTTAAAGAAAAAAATTATAGCATTTCAGAGAAAGGTTAAGGATGAAAAATATTCTTTATAGTGTCTCATAAAGACAGGATGATGTTGCTGTTGAATTATTTTGGATTGTTTCGACTAAAATGGAAAGTTTAAAGTCTTTTCTGACGCTACTTTGTCTAAGTTTATTTTAAGTATAAGCAAAGATAAATCAGGTCCTTAGAACAGTTCGGAATACGTCAAATATTTTCAAGGGACATCATTCATTAATTTGCATTCTTGTTATCAGCCGATCTACGTATTTTCATGACACACAATGACACTCTAGATAAAGATTGGCTCAAAAGGTTTCCATAAATAAAGTCGTCATTTGACCAAGATCTTTGTGATTATTTAAAAATATATCGCTCATTGTTACTGTTCTCCCTTGTGGGAAATCACAATTTATAGGTCGGTTTTATTGCTTATTTTGAAAAGAGAAGTGTAATGTAATTTGTAAGGCAGAAGACGTACGCAATTGGACTAAATGATCATAATTCTACCTTAATTAGTGTCAATTAAGGCGTTAAATTATCAAAACGACCTCAGTCGCTACTAGAATTACTTTTTTCTTTAGAGTAGAGCCATTTGACACATTTAACATCTGTTCTGATGAGGTCAAAATGAAAAAGGTGTTCATGTTCACGTCATCTTATACGTTTTAAAGCTATATTGGGTGGATTTTTACCCATGTTCTTTACAATAAATCAAATTTCAGCAAGATCTTTAACTATTCTAGTTTCGTGAAAATGAGGAACAAGCGATAGTAAGGAGGCCCCCGCTTCCTCTGTTTAATAAGAAAAAGAGGAAACTGCGGAAGTTGCAAACAAATGTGACTCGTTAATTCAGGCTCTGACAATCTTGGCTCACTCTGTGGAAACCTGGAATTCTAATATACTATCACAGAAGAAAAAAATCCTGTTTTAAGAGATTGAGTTTTCAAGTGATTTTTGAGTTTAAAAGGACCCTTGAGACACTATTTGGAAGCAAAATGATGCAAAATTTGTGACTTTGCGAAAATAAAGTGGTTCGTATGTGACGAACAGTCACACATTAAACCATCTCTTCATTAAAGAGTGAACTAGAGATTTTCAAAATGTGACAGTGTCATTTTTGTTAAACATGCTGCAGTGTGGCACCCCTATATACGGTTGAAAAGCATAAAAGCAACTTTTGTGCGTAAAATCAATTTGTATTGTTTTCATATGTTGGAATAGCTTACTACGGACCTCATTAGCATTTTTGGTTTGAGAATTCACTAAAACATGTCATAGAGCTGTCAAAACATTCTGAAGGGGACGAGCATGCCAATATATTAGCTCCGGCTAATTCGTGCACGGAATGTAGTATCCAGACAAGCTGGTTAGTAACTAGACAGAAAGAAACAGAGTTGTAATGGGCCTCTTAGCCTGGAAAGTTTAATGGAAAACACCTCTGAGCTCGAAGCCAGATTATTGCCAGGCTCAACATTAGGCAAACTGACAGAGTTAACGAGCAAATCTCACCATATGTTTATAGCAAAGCACCTACATGCTGTTTGGCACTATGTTACAATGAGCAGCAGAATATACCAATTATAGGTCTGCTATTTACAGAACAACATAAGGTAGAGACAGAAAAGATAGGCCATGTACAAACAGTGTTGGAGAGAAAACTGAAAGTTCCAAAACAACAAACTGAGCTGAGCATCGGAAAAATGTGTCCTTGGTCATTAGATAGAGAAGAATTGCGAAGACGTTTAGTCCGAATGTTTGATCCATAAATGCACTTCTAGGTATGCAAAAGCACGATAGACAAATGCCTCTCTTTTCCAAAACAATGCGGTCCATACACTTTTATTGTGAAGTTAACAATAGCAATATAATCTCTTTCTTTTACAGTATGAGTCGAGTTTCTAGGACGTAAATCTGATGATCTTAGGGGTATTTTCCACTACAGCACTGGCATATTAGTTTGTAGGTCCTTCAATAGTATTCAGTTGAATAGTCTAACTACTCAAATTGTAAGGGCAATACAATGGCAAGCCAATATCATAGCATCTGTTTCACCAGCGTATGATGTGTCCCACTATTCTTCAGCAAAGACAGAAGGCAACAAATCATAACAATTTCTTGTCTCTTTTGCAGAAAGCTTCCTTTGTTATACTTTGACCAATAATATAAATTGGTCATTAAAGACAATAATTGGTAAATTTAGTTTAACAGATTTTAATTACATTACTCTGAATGACACTGGTTGTTATTTCGTTCTGCGTAAGTGTGTGCCATTAATAGCATCTAAACACGAAACGGTTATTAATTATACTCTTTGAAATATTAAGTGATTGTTGTAATTTCGTAAGCAATATACAACTGGTATCATTGACAACTGAGACGCCCTTTAAGCTTCTGCGATGACAATCAGTCGCCAACACTACAAGATTAGTAACCTATAATATTTTACTCGATGCTGACGTAAGATTAACATGTATGACAAATTGAATAACCTAATTAGCACACTTCAGTAAGTGTGGCTACTCAGAAAGCAGACATTCACACCTTTAAGGATGTCATAGGACTATTAACATGGACGTTTATGACAGATTTGGGTCTTTAAAATGCAGGAATACCTCCTACGTTGAGCTTTAAGTATTGTCATTTTGCTTTACTCTATACGTAAATTGATGTACTGAGCAAAGTTTCCGTACAAACGAGGATTAGGACTAGAGAACTGAGCTCTAGTTTTGAATGAGCTTTTAAAGACACTCTTAAGGGGCAAAGCACTTAAAAATTGTACTTCCAGACCTTTAACTATATTTTGAAAACTGCAAATCGAAAATTCAAATAAAAATTGTAATGCCCTGAAATTCCACACCTTTCTTCTTGGTCACAGACGCTATCTCAATATTCAAATCGGCTTCTAAAGACAGATACCAATTATTAGAAAATTATTCATTTTTTAAATATGATTGAAAGGATGCTAGAGCTGATGACCTCAAAACATGTTCTTCAGTATCGAAACCAAGTAGTTGTTCGTACCTAAAGGGTAGCGTATATGCATCACTGTCTACTGTCACTAAATCACAATTAGGTTCCTATTGCAAAGCCACCGCTATAGGCCTTCTAAAAAGGTAATACTTAAACGTTTATGGCGTAAAATAAAGAGTTAAAAAGACAAGATTCTTATAAGTGATCTGTTATGAAATAGTAGCTACAGATGAAGTGAACGAAGTACATGAGAGGCCTATGCATTAGAGACATACGGTATATGAGAGAATGTAGGTCTCCTGTTTCATAACAGCTACGGTAAATTTATAATAATAACGAGCCACATATGATATTGGAATGCTATCGTGACTATAAGGTAGGAAGGTTTAGACACTAAAGACTTTCTTTTTGTGAACACAATTGTTTTCGAAAAGAAGTTTTGTAATATAGAAACAATCCTAAATCAAAAATAATGAATTAATTATATATATATTCATATTTATGATTTTTTTTGCTGTTGTCTCCTTATCCTGTTTATCCATGCGTTATTTTAATCATTATCTCCGAAGAGGTTGATATGGCAACATAAAAAACTGACGTAGAAGCTTGTGAGGGCCCAGGGCCACGCTCGTTATACATTGCGACCATTTTATTTCTAAATAGATATCGTATGTATGACATTACTACTCCATGCCACCAAAACCTATAACTTTCCAAAATGGGTCAATTTTAGCTTTTCTTGGTTATAAGGGAGGAGGCAGGAGGTATTTGCCAGTACAGGTATCCCTCTGTATACTCAAATAACTTTTAGCCTCTTTTCTATATCTTCAACTACATCACAGGTTCTGAATGTGGTTAACATTAACTAAGAAGAGTGGAGAGAACGAGAAAAGGGGGTTGAGGTAGATTTAGGGGGTCAAAGGTGGGTCGATGAATAACCAGAGGGCCATTGCATTTTGAATTCATTAGGTCAATGGCCCAACTGGTGCCTATGATTTGAAAGCCTTGATAGTGATAAGTATAATCTTAATATTGCTAGACATTATTAGATATTAAAAGTTCATGAAAAAATAATTACTTGAATTTAGGCCAAATATTTACAGTAAGCCTCAAGACAATTTCCGAAGCGTTGCTACTACTACTCCTGATATCCCTCCTCCTCGTCATTATCATAATCATAACCATCGTCGTCATCATAACAATTTTGAAAATTCCTTTCCTTTCCTTTAATCACATGATTGAGGGTAGATCGAAATTTGAAAAATTTAATAGCAGGTTGCAGGGTTAAACATTCATAAAACCCTGATATCTATCTGTCTTCATATTTACTTATCTATGTTTTAAAAATTTTATCTGTATTTATGTACACTATTATCTAACTATGAATTTCCACTATTTAGTGCTTAAATTATATATTGATGAATACAGCAACAATAAACTACTCTGAAATAAAAAGAAAGGCATTTTTCTAGCTTATAGATAATTTTTTTACAACACAGATCCTGCATGTGATTTGATGTCATTTACAATCAAAGATCTTAAGTTATAGATTAGAACATGATAATCAGAGCACTAGTGACACAGCCCCCGTGTTTCAAATTATGTTTAGTTTGTTTATAAGACATTACTGTTTACAAGACATTACTGTCTTAAAGGAAGTCCCTTGAACAGTATAAATCTTGGGTTCTTCTCAAAGAATGCAGGCGTTTCAAATTAGTGTAAGTCAAAGACCATTTTAGGCCATGTGTCTCAACACATACAGTTAGAAAAGTATGTTATGAACAATGCTAATACCTCACCAAGTGAATACCCCTATTGTATTTGCAATGGTAAAGGTATACCTCACTAGCAATAGGAAACAATGCTTTTCTGTATTTGCTGCGGGCTAGTATGCATTAGGTATAAGCTGGAAGTTTTCCAGTTATACTATTATATCTTATTCTTCATGAGAAGGCAATAATGGTTCAGCTATTGATGGATATCACGCTTTCTGCATTCTTTTTATCTTCTGTTAACAACAAAACCACTACCCTCTTCTTTAGGTATCTGTCAGTTGTAGCTCTTAAGCAAGAGTCCTAGCAGATAGGAGAATATTCTGCTGTAGACGAGTTTGTCGTTTAATACCTTTTTATGGTTGTAAATACCAGATTTCTTGTTTTTTCATCTGTAAGGTATTTTATGGCTAGTGTATTAATTTGCTTTCAAACTTGTTTTGTGGCAATTAAGAAATGTTTATCACCTTGACAAAGTTATCTTTTAGCTTCTAGAACAGACTACTGTCCTGATTTCAGAACAGCTGAGATTTTCCGAGGAATGCTGAGTATAAGCAAAAGGTAAGTATGTTGATTAATGTTATTAACCATACAAAACCTTATCAAATTACCTACCCTTCCGTGGAAACTTTTATTCTATCATCATCTTAAATATACAAATTCATGGACATCTACGTACCAAATTTTTTAGTTTTAAATCTGCTGACGTTACATTTTTGCAGCTATACCTGCTTGCTCACAGATACGTGACATCCACAGTATTATAAATCAAAACAAAGGCATCAAAGGGGTGGATCTTACTACGCCTGTCACGTTCATACATAAGAAACAGGTGTGCTTTGAGGCTGCATTACAACTACTTGGATTGATATTTTATACCAATGCTATTGCTTTGTACTGAAAGTAGTTCGTACTCAATGCAAAGAGTTTTATTATGAAGCAGTTGTGGCAGAGGCAGTTAATCTGAATATTCGTGCTGCAAATCAAGCAGTAATATGGCTTGCTGGTATTAGCACGAGAAAACTAAAGGGAGCTAGAAAAGGTTATTTATTATTGTATGATTTGTAACTAAAGTTGAGAGGATACCAAAATAAGTCTTTATTTTGCCATTATTTGCTAAATAGAATTTAAGACAACTATGACTATGTTGCCTTGATTTAAAGTAGAAATACAAACAATAAAGAGTACAAAAAGGAATAGAGTAATAAAGCTTTTTAAAACTGCATCAGCCTGAACTAAACAACAAGAGGCGTACAGAAAAAATCTTCTCCGGAGTAGGTACATCATTATTTGATACAACACTGAAGGTTGTCGAGCACAGCTGAGCACATATCTTACAGTGTAATCTAAACTTTGTTTACCTTAAAGGTCAAATATTTACGTCTGAATAACGATTTCTCTTTACATCTGCAATCTATCAGTGGCCTAAGAAGAGTTTAAACTGTAAGTAAAGCATACTACTTAGAGTTAGGTTATACATTTGACACATCATGATTACAAATTGCTCTACTTACTTTGTGGAGATGCTCATTGGTATGAGGCGCTACACTTATAGTATATTTGGAGAGTCCTCAGGATAACGTCTCTCATTTCAAGGCAAGGTCAAATTTACCGAAACAATCCTGATCTTTCATACAAAATATTCTGCAATTCCACAAAAACCTCACTGTTCTACACCAGCATGGTCATATTCCTAGAAGAAAATAGCTTGCCTGTTTTTGTTTGTCTGCCTCTTAGTATATTCAAAAGCGTAACAGAATATCAGTCGATGTTTACTACATTGTTGTTTTAGCGCTTAGTAATCCCTAAGGTTGATCTACACCCTTTCGAATTTCGTGCGTAACCATGGTGCAATTGGCATGTTAGCTACTATAAAAAAGCTCTTGTGTTATCCTTACCCCGTTTCATACGACGGGGTGCCATTAATTGGTATAAAATATACATATAAGTTTACCTTAAGTTGTAAAGTTCAACCGCAATGTATGATAAGAACACATAAGTTGTTACATACGGAAATAATTAGTGTTGTCTTCGAATTTTTAAACATGTACAAAGGTATGAGTATTGTGAATGTACGTACCATGCGAATGTGCCGGATCCCCAGGCAAACAAACACTTTATCCACATCATTCGTCAGGCATAGTAAGCCATAGTTCTTCCAAAGGCCCTGGACGAAGACCTATGTAAATAGATACGCAAATAATGAAGGAAGAAGGTTAAACATGACAGTATTCTAATTTGCAACCTTATCGACAAATATGTCTCGTTTGGAGACCTTTAGGCGATTACTACACACATAGGAATATGAATGGGAATAAAACAAAGATTAGATCAACCTTTTCATACGATTGCTTCTCGTATTCCTATATAATACTCTATCAAGCTAAGCATCTTCATAGTTACATAACACGAGATGCAAATTGTTACATGAAATAAACAAGACACACCCATAGAATATTATAAAAAATTAAGAAACAAAGCGTACAAAAGTAGAGGAATGCGTACGTAAATTAACTGTTTTTCTTTGTAAAACATTTGTCATGTATTACTCATCTTGCTTTATTTTTAAAACATCTTTTCAGTGAAAGAAATCAAGATAATGTTGTTAATATGTTACTGTAACCCTAAGCAGGTTTAATATTTTAACACAACATATTGTAATCGGAGCTACCAGTATTCATATCGGCAACCTTCATTTTTCAAAACATGTAAACAAGCTACAATACTAAGAGGCAAAATGTTGCATTGTGTTTTAGCCTGTTTACAAGTTGCACGTGCTTTCGCACAAGGAGCTTTTGTTCCATTTTGCTTAACGAAAGCCCCACGCGATAAAACTGTAAATATACCAGTGAAGATAGGAAGTCAGGAAATCATGTCATGTATATGATAGCTAACATTTTGGCACCAAGTGTAGTTTGATCAATAAATAACAGACATTTCACCTTATTATATATTTTCACGAGCAAAGTGCAGTTGCCTTGCGGTAAAATTATAAACATGCTAGCATACCTTCCATAAATTATGGTATGTTCACAGTTAGGAATTCGTTCGGCTAGTTGTCAGCATCTCAAAACTCGTCCACGTCTAAGTGTGGCAACTAAATTTGTCACCTTTATCTTCCATCATTGCAAGACAGGGATCAAAAGAGTGTTATACATACACACGTTTCGACTTGCACGAATTAGAATACCGCACAAGTTGAAGTTCAGGTACCGTCCCTGAACATCAACAAAGCAAAATAAAACAATCCACATCTGACCTATGCCAGAGACCTGGAACTAGCATCAAATACATAATGACCTGAGGTTTCAATGATATCCTTTTCTACCTACAAGTATGAATGAATAAATTTTTACCTATTCAAAACTCACGTGTGACCTTTCGCCATTACGAAGGTTGCACAAAGCATGTTTTAATGCTCACATAGAGCAACCATTTTACTTGATCGATAATTATCTAAAAGATAATAGACCCTCCCTTTAATTCCAGTTTATGAGTAATTAACTGCTGGTTCATCATGACAATCTACACAGTGAACGTAATGCAACAGATTAGGTTATTGCTATCCACCATTAACCTAACTTGAAATGCATTGCTTGATAAGTTTCTCAATGCAAGCGCAAACATTTATAAGACACTTCGAGTTTCCGCCTTCACATTTTGTCCCCTCAATACCCTTCTTTTAATATTGAACTAGCATCAAGAATTTATAACATAAGCACAATATAATGCTGATCTGGAATCTTGTTATACAAAGTAATAGATATCTCTATCATTAATGTTACTATAAAAGTGTATCTTTCGTCTGATAAAAACACTCAATGTTTATTAACCGTGCATAATACTCAAATAAAAAGTGTAAGCGGACATGGGCTTGCACTACAAAGGAGTACTAGATCCCTCAGGGGAATAAGGATTTTAAATTGGTACTGATTCATGTGAAAATGGAGTTTAACTCATGGTCTCTCAGTCAGCCAAGCGATTGTTTCACGCAACAATTTCTGCATACGTACTAAAATCATTCAAAGAAGGAAAGAATTTACTTACTCTAACTTTTTAAAATAGGATCCCAACTTTAAGCATCCTATTCAAACTGGTTAGGTATTACATCTCTCGTAGACAGAGGCGAGATCATCGGCATCACTTTATATCTAACAGTAACTACTGTGAAATGGTAGAGGTGTGGCTCGCCGTAGAGTGACTGGTTCAACGGGGAAGTTTTGTCGATAAATCCGGAATGTCAGCCTGTACCTTCTGTAATTAAATGATCTCTGCATTTTACGTGCTCTCGCAGTAAACATAGCCTTCGTTTATAAACTAACATGCGGCATTATTTGTATATTCATTCTTGAAAGGTTTGGTGATAAAATTTCATACGAAGACAGCCTTATTTGATGTTAAAAATCACCTCTTTCTCTGTCTCTGTCTGTTGATAGTTTTAATGTATAAATTGAGTACTATCAAACCCTCTCCACATGTGAAGCAACAAAATGCTATGTATAAAAGTACAATTAAAATTGATAAAATTAAAAGATGATATAAGATGGATAAGACAGTTGAAAGAATAAATGGATCATCACATACTTCGAATACATCGATACTAAAAACCTCTTTTATTGATGGTGACAGAGGAAGTATTTAAAAGGTTCCAAAAGACTTCTATTATAGTCCCTTTACATTAACGGTTTATGTTAATCAAAGGTTGCTATAATTAAAGGAAGAGAAACAAAACCATGGAAGAGATTCTAGCACCCTATTTCTCCTAATCGTATAACGCACGCAGATGCAAGTGCTAGGTAAACACATAAACACATCTGCCTTAAGTTCTTGTCATTTCTAAAGATTCACACTCGTATGTGTCAATGCAAAAAGCCGTAGTTCGCTCCATATCAAAGCAATATTTCATTACCAGCCCTGCTTGTGTGGGTGATTACAAATTTGAAGATACTGTCAAAAAGAATAACCCAAATAGAGCAATAGTCGAAACGTAAGCAATCTAATTTACACTTGATCCTATTATGAAAACATGCTTACTTTTATCGTGATACGTACTGGTAGTCCCTTTTCTGTACTTCATCATGCAATAAATAAAAGAAAGAAGAGCATTTGCTACAATTAATAACTCTTTTACACACGTATAGCCTTGGTTTGTTCAGGGTATGGATTATCAAGGCGCATGCTTGTTACCGCATAGACAATTACTAAGGCCATGAATTCTCTTTTAAAGCCCATCATTAGACATGTGCAAACCGTAAATCAGCATTTTACAATTGCAGTGACACATTCCACACTTTCTAATATGTTGCATTAACTATAAAGGGGAGTTGTTAGTACGTCCCTCCTGTATTTTGTATCTTCTTCCCACATTCAACTTCGTTCATCTATCAATGATAAGATTATTGTAAGCCCCATCGTCTCTAGTGGCGTAGGGTGTAACTTTGGACCAGGCGTGCTACAAAAATAGTTTTGCCGCAATCGCATTATCATGCCAGGTACATCTTAAGTAGCATTGTTTTTTCCTTGAAAGGCTATCCTGCTACAAATCTATCCTTCTATCTTTCTCAGTAACCATAAATATCACACAATAGTGATGTTAGAGAACCCTTGCTGTACTGAAGAAGATCGCGAAGTATATACTGTGTTTTAAAGAAACATAATATAAAGTATGGCATTCAAGCATACAAAATACTCCTGTACTGCAAATCTATCCTTCTATCTTTCGCAATAAACTTGCTCCATGAGCATTGCCTTCTCAATAGATAGCAAACTTAGATTACTTATCGTCTCTTGCCCCCGAGTGGTCCAAGAGAATATTTACCGTAATCCCAGACATACTATGTCCAAAATAAGCCCAAACTTTAAAGAAGATTGAAATGCAATCTCACCAGTGGCGGTTTTAGGGTATAACGGAAAGGGCGATAGCCTAGGGCCCCGCGCTTAAGAAGGGCCCTTTGCTTTCACCTCAAAAACAATTTTTTTAGGTCGATTTCTCCTTTTTCAAAAAGCTTTTTCAGTAATTTGAGAAAGGATGAGGATGAGAGGTCCTGTATTTACGTCATGCTTCGTTTAAGATGTTGACAAAAATTCTTTTCTCTAATGGGAAAAGTGTGGGAAAAGTGTGGGAAAGTTCCCAGGGCCCTACAGGTCGGAAAACCGCCCCTGAATCTCACGGTTTGATGACTCCTTGAACTCTTCAGTAGGAGGTTGCAAAAGAGGATGGTTCTGCAAGAGTGATCAGATTGTCAATGGATGTTCCGAATCATAACTGGAACCGAGGCCACCTTTCTTAGCCAATCAGCAGGCACATCGCCATGTGTTGTTGGTGCTGATTGTTTTGTTTGTATCAGTTGGTTGAAGATGTAACCAAGTGTGGTTTATATAGAAATAGATCTTGAAGTTTAATAATCATTATGTTGTGAGAGCCTTCATTTCTCCTACAATGGATATTTGCCCTTGGGTCGGGTCATTCCATTTTCTATTTGCAGCAAATGCGTGCTCCTTTTTGATAGCACGCGTTCGGACCTTTTTTGACGGCAGATATTTATACCCAAATCGTACTGTCTCCCTGTGATTCTATTGCTTTCAATGACGGTTAGCGTCGTAGCACGCCTTGGCTCAACCGAGGTGGTGCAGATACTTTAGAGCAGAAGAGTGTCGACGAGTTGTTTCCATACAGAAATGTGACAGAACAGTGAGATGGGGATTTTGAGTGGCCTTTGGGATTTATTAAATTTACCAAATGAGTGGAAAAGCAACCTGATTCACATGGTACCACACTTCGATTTGATGTTATAAAGAGACTAGTAGATAATTTACGAGCGTACAGATATTTCTGGTTATAAACCTTTGAGCGTGCGGCGCACGCCTAGCACAGCTGGAGAATATACCTCTGCTCGTCTCTCTTTCTCTTTTGGGATGTACCATTTTGCAAGTTTCCTATACTGAATCAACTGGAATAGCTTTTGTTTTCAGGTTAGGCTTAATTCTGATATGCATCTTAAATGTCTGACATTGAAAGTATTACATGAAACACCTTTTAGAGCGAGGAATGGGAACTTTGTATCGATGCACGTAAACCGATACGTATACTATTTGGCAGTAATATTCTTAATTTTATCAACTCATCAAATACAAATTTTTCTCCAATTCCAGCTTATCCTCTGGCTGAGTGATCTAGACATTTAGGAACAAGACAATCCCCCCCCCCCCCACATTTCTACCCTTACCAAAAATTTGAGCACCCTAGGAAAAGGTAGGTAGGGACAACTAAGATTGATTCGTATTGCCTCTACTGACTGGGAATTCTTGAAATCTATAATCAAATATCTTATAATAAAAAGTCAGAATATAAGTACCATTTAGATATTAAAATTTTACTAAACCAACATCTGTAGATTATTACTAGATTCTCTCATCTGATGACAAATGCATATTCAACGTCAGAGCTCCATCGTATAACTAGTTCCAAATCTTTAATTTGATCTGTGGCAAACACTAGCTTTGGTGTCCACCCTGTTGAGTATGCACCCGAGCTAACAGAGTGGAAAAACAGTGTTTGTCAGTTTCAGAATTTTACGTACAGTTATAGTGAAGGCAAGCTACTACAGTAACGTTTTAGCACTGAAGTGACTATTTTCAAGTAACAGGTGCACAAAATAATGCAAAATATCGTAGTAGTGCATTAGAGTATACTTGGTGTCTTAACTCATTATCAGAGTATCTTCAGGCATCTGCCAAACGATCAAAGAACAAACAACTTATAGTTATTTTTACAATGGAGTTGCTACCGAATTTGGTATATGCATGGCGTCTAAACGTTGTTTTCTCTAATGATATTAAAAGTGATTCTGTTTGGGGCTATTAGCGCTTAAACCACTAAGAAGCCATGGCTTACCTGATTGTTCTATTTGTTAACTGTATTAAATATGCATGTTGAAGGCAGCATCAGAAGGGTGCATTTTGGTTAGCTCTTGCCGTTTCACTTGTTACAATCACAGTGTCATTGACGTCATCGCCTGATTGGCGTGTCGTTTATGGATTTATTCAATAATGGCAGAGTTAAAAAATACCATCGCCATTACAAGTTGTCGTCTCCTCTATTCATGAGTTTTGCGTTTTGCTTTTGTTGTTCCATATTGTATTATAATTTATCTTTTATGTTTACGTCTATAGGAGAGATAAACATTACAAAGTGCGCAGTGAATACAGGGTACGCAAACACAAATACACCATGACCACTAAAGCCGGAGGATAGAGGAAGATAATGCAGCAAAGTGTAACAAAAGCTTACAAATACCACAGAGTGATTATATACTAGTATGATGAAAGAGCTGGGAAGGTGAAGGGGATGCGACAACACAGTAGTTCTTACTACTGAGGGAGGATGCGAAATTCCCACGGCAGGGAGGCAAATGGTCACAAACCCAGCGCTTATTTAACCTCACATACCACAACCATTAAGGTATTTAAATGTATATGTATAAGTATATGGTCTCCCTCTCACCAACGGAACTGCTCGTTGCTTAAAATCATAGAAACAAGTGTTTTCAAACCATGACTATCATTAAGAACCAAGAGGGTGGGAAAGATCCTGGGAATATAATAACTTAATCAGGCAGCTTTTCTTGTGTAGCTCTCTACTGAAATAAATATGGTCTCACAAATTGGACCACTGGCGCTTTTACTGGTTTACCTATCGTTCAGGGTATAACATGTCTTAGAAAATCTCTTAGTAGAAAGGCCACTCGCATCGTGTAGATACGAATACATTTCCAATAACAGATGGGATCGGATTTTACAGTAAATGTCTAATATTCTAAGGCTCCGATACTTCACTCAGTTAGGCAATGTGCAAGCCTCAAAATCTTGCCTTTATAACACTGTTGTACCTTTGGTGGTAAAATGTTGGTAAAATTAGGGCGTCGGGTGCCCTGTCCTTACTCTTGGCATGAACCCAAAGCACTGTAAGAAAGTTGGGGGGGGGGGGGGAACAAGGGGATTAAAAGTGAACAATTTAACATTTCAGGGCCACACAATGGGGGTATAACGCAACTGTTGTTCCCCCATCCTGCGAAATGAGAGGGGCAACCTCCGTTTCCCCAAGAATCTAAGCCCATGACTCTTGGCAGGGGCGCATTGGTCAATACTTTGCTATTTTACCGAAAATAATGGGAACCTAAAATATTATGATGTAAAGGTAAACGAGTCGGTGAGGGCTCTCAGGAAAGCATAGGTATATTACCTCGAAGATAACTACATCAAATTCTGGGTTGGTTAATTCAGCAGGGCATAAGCATATTACCTCGAAGATAACTACATCAAATTCTGGGTTGGGTATCTCAGCAGGGCATAGGCACATTGCCTCGAAGATCACTACATCAAATTCTAGGTGGGGTATCACAGGAAAGCGTAGGCGTATTACTTAGAAGATCACTACATCAAATTCTGGGTTGGGTATCTCAGCAGGGCATAAATGAATTACCTCGAAGATCACTACATCAAATTCTGGGTTGGGCATCTCATCAGGGCATAGGCACATTACCTCGAAGATCACTACATAAAGTTCTGGTTTGGATATCTCAGCAGAGCATAGAAAGATTACTTCGAAGATGACTACATCAAATTCTGGTTTGGGTATCTCAGCAGGACATAGGCATATTACCTTAAAGATGACTACATCAAATTCTGGGTTCGGTATTTCAGCAGGGCATAGGCATATTACTTCGAAGGTCACTACGTCAAATTCCGAGTGGGGTATCTCAGCAGGGCATAGGCATATCACCTCGAAGATCACTGCATAAAATTCTGGCTGGGGCATCTCAGGAAAGCATAAGCGTATTACCTCGAAGATCACTACATAAAATTCTGGCTGGGGCATCTCAGGAAAGCATAAGCGTATTACCTCGAAGATCACTACATAAAATTCTGAGTGGTGTATCTCAGGAAAGCATAAGCGCATTACCTCGAAGATCACTACATCAAATACACCATCTCCATCTACTATATGCATTCTGACATCATCTATTTCTTTTTCATTGTCACATTGTACTTTTGCACCACTTCCCTTAGTGCAGAAGGATAACTGAGGTACAGTTTCAAACTTTATGAAGTATTAAATGCTATTTTCACGTTCTGATAATGAATTATATTTTGCAGGTAGATAAGGTCTCTAACGGGACTACTTTTCTCAACTTCATAAGTTAACAAGAAAAACCATAGGTCACAGGGTCTTCCATTTCCACTGGTTTCTTTAAAAATTTAGTCTTTTGGGCATCAGTGTGTATTTCGTTTTGTGTTAAACTCATTTGCAAAACCGAAAAATTATGTAATGTTAAGACTTCTCGTTAAAATTTGGTATTTAATTCAGCTTAGATAATATTAGTAGCGGCTATTTTTAGACAAGTAAAGAAAACAATCATTCTATTTGTAGTGCTAGAGGGATAATAGCTTTCAACACCACAGTGAGTAAAGCTGTTGTTACTCTGCCGTACGTCAATTGAAAGGTAGCATTAACAATTAAGCACCATTGTCTTAAATTGATTTTCACGAAGGCATTTTAAACTGGCTATAGTTTAATAAAGCGATAAATTTATATTTAAATATTCAGACCTTTGTAAACAGTTGAGTTAATAAGCCACTACCGCTATTTTATTGTACTTTTACAAAGTAGCTCTTATCCAAATTGATAAGACCAAAAAATAGCAATTAGTCTATTTTAGGTACAAGTTTCGTACACGAAATTCCATGCAGAGACAATTTCTTTGATGCTGCTTCGATGGAAGTTATGATGTCGGTACTAATAGTAACTTCTAAAAAGTGGATATAACATATATTGTTATGTTTTCAAGTTTAAACAGATATTGATTTGAACTCATTACGATTTATTTTAGTAGAAGTAGAATGTGGAATTACTATGCATTAACTCCTATTTATTTTACATCTAATTAAACTTGCTACTCAAGCAACTCCATTTGATAAAGAAAATTACAAAGATGGGGGAACAGTCTTCATGTTATCTAGATAGCAGCAACTTTTAACTATACCAATGCATTAATCTAAAAATCGTTGGTTTAGCGATAGTAAAATTTGATTGAAATGTTTCCTTGTCGATTGACTGACCATACAAAACAACAGAGGCATAAATAATGTCTATTTACCACAATAAAAAATGAACGAAAACACTCACTTTCTATAAGTTCTTGAAAATGTTACTATCATTGGTCGACAAGTAAGCCTAGGCAATAGAACCTTGGTCTAACAAGAAGAAAATTGATAGGTCGAGTCTACACTCGGCGGTCTTTCTAAAAACTCTTTGTGAACCCATCATCAAACGGGTTATGTTTATTTGCTGGGGAAGGATTAAGGTAGCATGGGAATGGGCTCTGTACCTAGCTAACCATGCAGTGGCGCAACATCATATCCTCTACTTTCCGAGCAATGGGTTTTTTCTTAAGTCCTTGACATTTGGTCGATATGATGCTACATAGTCATTTGTATGTTGTCAAACTGCAGACTTAAGTCAAGTTTGAGGCTGCATCTATTATCTTCATACTTAAGTAACTAAAGGAGTTTAAATAGTCGATGTAAAGACTGGCGAAGTTGTTTCCTGTTTAACTTAAAGGACATGGGAAATTTCACAAAACAAATGCATTTAAAAATAAACTACTTTAGGGATCAATTTGCAGAAACTTCCGGTTTTGGTCATTAGTTAACGATAGCACTATTTGGATTGTGTAATTAAGGAAACAGTTTCAATGCATTGTTTGTATAAAATGACATTAAACAGAAAAATTGTCGACTATCTTCTTGAAAACATTATTCAAAATTACTTTAAGAACCATCAATTGAAGAAAATATTAAGCATAGCCAGTCAAACGTAAGAGTAATCGAGTTTCTGGAACGTAGCCCTTTTGTCTGCTTTCAAAATCTTTCTTTGGAATGCAATTCATGGTAACATGAATCAGTCTGAGCAAATAACAAAGAATTCAATAGAACAAAAACAAAACAATCTTATGTTACCTTCGTAGAATTATAACCCTCTGGATACAGCCCCATGGGAGAATTTTATTAACAAAGACTTAGTCAACCGTATATCTTAAGGAAGTCATTTTAAAGAAATTCTTTGAAGATGCCTTGGGTAACGTATTATTGTAACTAGTTCCACTCCGACATTTTTCTTTTCAATTTGCTTCATTGGAATCACTCCAAAGGAATAATACAAAACTATTTACAAACATTCCAATGAGGCTTTCATACTCACTTACCGCCACGTCATTCACTGGAGAGTTGAGAGGACAGCTCCTTTACGTTATGTAACGTTTTCTACATTGCAAGATCTCCCATTCTCATAGCGGTTTCAACGGCAGAACTGCTACCAGTTCAGAACTTATTCCTCAAAAGGAGATTTCGAGATGATAGATCGGATTTCAGTGGCCACTCGGATGGAATGCTAGCAGAAGGAAACATCCTGTCCAAAACTAATGATTGTCTAAATTTGCTGATATCATCATTTTAAAAATGAAATTATTTCACTAGTATTGAAACTATGTTTCTTCTGACTTAGCTTCAGCAATTGTGAAAACTACAACACTAATACCTCTTTAACAGTAACTTAAACAAAACGCCGATACACTCTTTGTCCCAATTCCCTTTCCAAAACATGCAGAATTTTGAATCCTCAAATGAATTCCCAAGTTTTTCCCACAAAAGACCCTTTGGTAAATAAGCCTACGCTGATCCTGACTACTTCACAAATTCTGCCCCAAAACTCACATTGAAATCCTAACATCCTGAACAAATGGAAGTTAAGTATTTACCAAATTTTGGTGAAAACGGAACAAATCACGCAAGACACTTGCCACATGAAAGGGCAGTCCATTTCTGATATTATTTGTTTTCTTGATCTCTTAGCAGCAGGAATGTCTGACATGCAAGTGCCCAAAATGCTCGTCTTCCAACTTAACAATATTTTGAAACGGGGATTAGGGAAAAGTGTATATTTCTTAGTCCAAAATTGTACGTCTCAGACATCAATCAACAAAACTCACTTCCCTTCCCATTCCTTTAACAATGATGTCTATGACTATTAATTTATCTTCTGCATCGTTTATATAATCCCATAAATAATCTTCAAGTAGGGATTTAATCATATGAACACTGGTCTTTAATTGTTGATTATTTGGGGGTTATTTTGTACGTTTCAATGAACAGTTTTTCTTCGTAATCTTGTAAACTTTCTCCATCTTCTTCTTCTTCTTCTTCTTCTTCGTTATCTAAAAAGCTATTTGCCCGATTTAAATCTGTTTAGATATTACAAGAAGTACTTATAGCTTAGTAATATGCAAGAAGTAATGATTTATTGCAGTAATTAACATTTTTGCTGTCCTTATTTATATAGTATTTATATTAACTAGCAACCAAAATTTGTGTTGTGGTGAGACAACAATAAACTACCACGCGTACATGCTTCGAATAGGGGAACAGCCTGTAGAAATGCAGGGAACTCAAAGCTGCAAAAATTACAGGTTGATCATTGGCAAAGGCAATTGTTAAACTATCCTATCAGGATCACTGTGTAACCATTATATGCGGGTAGGGTGTGGAGTTGGGGGTATGAAAATCCACTAGCACTGTAGAGCAATAAGCCAGTACCCGTGTCACATATTTTACTCTCTCTTCCAATTTTTTTCACATTCCAGGCAGAAAGAAAAGAAATATAAATTACAGTAACGTCAGCAGAATATTTTTCTGAGAACTCATAGAAGCCTTGCAGTTTGGTATTGGTATCATTTCATCTGTATTTGTTGAAGATAAGAAAATAGCCACGTATCTGATACGCACACTGTTTAATAATTTTAAAAAGTTGGTTGTGATTGCTATACAGAATAAGTTTGAAAAGACACTAGAGAATTAGGACAGTATGTTGCGGCGTAAGCTCTACCAACTATGATATTCAATTATCAAAGAGTAATCTCATCAATAAACGTCCTGAGGTGGTCCCAAAATGCCAGCATAGGAATTTTTTTGTTGCCAATGAATATAAGGACAAATAATACCTGTGATGAATTTCATAGGATAGGATGAGAAATCTGAGCTTATTGAGTCGACTCACGTTCCCTTTCTACCACTTCTTGAATTATGCAGACATTTACATATTAAATTAACTGGTGGGTGTCGAAGCTGGGACCTCTCGTTCCAAAATCAAAAGGCACTGGGTTTGATCTCCACCAATACAAAATAGTTATATTCGACGTACAACTAGGATTCTGCAGAAGAACTACCTATAACATTACTCGTTTGTACTATTACATTACAAGCTTAGTAAACGTTAATTGTTTTTCTTTTCATAATATTTTGCAAGTCAGACAAACCTTGGATGCTAACATCATAGCGTGCATGCGAGTGAAAGTCGAACTCTTAACATAACTTCTTGTTAATGACTTAACCGCGACATACTACATCGTATAATTGCGGGATTTTCCTGATGATGTTAAGTGAGTTCAAACCTGACAAAATATAATTATGATAACTGTGGAAGACAACCAAAACGTTTTCTTCGAACTTGGCTTTTTTTCTAAACAACAAATCATCAGAGTTGACTAATGAAACTATAAAACTGGTGCCTGTCTAAAATAACGGTATGGCAAATAAAGTGTCTTTCCTTATTCTTACTATACCCAAGTAGTCAAAGTATGATCTGTAGGAAAACACAAATTACTTCCGAAGAAAGGCGTCAAATTGTATCCTGCCTCCCTCCTCAATGTACGGCCGAATTCCTCTCATGGATATGCAGACTCAATGTCTTTTATATTTTATTGACAGAAAGTTGTTTAATATCATCAGGCATTATTTACTGTTATACTCTTAAATTTGAAAAAAATTTATATCATCTGTTGGGTTTTAAACTTTGAACCCAAAAGGATTTGGATTGTTCTAAACAAACAGACCTACGGTGACCTGAGAGACAAGAAACTCCATGTTTTAGTGTCCATATCAGCTTCCAGTCCTGAACCAGTTGACATCGACATTCATCTCCATGCAATTATTGAGACCTGCCTCGGTGCACTATCTAACTTGACAGTAAAAGGACTGCCATTTTCCTTCTTCACTCAAACTGCTGCCGTGACCAGTGTCTGACAACAACGTTAAGCAAACATTAATCCGTTGTACAATGTTCAAGTTATACACGAAATATAAAAATTCTAAATAACATTTCGGGGCCCAGACAATGACCCAAGAAGATGAGTGTATTTCCTTTTCAATACTGGGTTATTCCATAGACTCGAACGACTTTGCCACATCCCCTGCTCATGCAACTGATTAAAACGTTTTCCATGACTCGTTAAACACAGTGAAAAACCAAATAATTTGTAGGACATTATCGGCAAAATAACCCATTGATCAATTATCATTCATGCAATTTATACTAGTTCACTGGATGATCAAACTTCAGTATGACTAGTCGATAAAATAAAGCATGCCATAAATTGACTTTGTCGGTAGAGCCATCGTGCCATTGAAAACTTCGGCGAAGTCTCAATCTCTTCAGTATCGGATGAAGAAAGATTGAAAATGCTCGGGTAATATACGTGTTGTTGTTTGGAAAACTAGGCAAGTGTACGACACCGATTCTTTGCTGTGACCGCCTCGGCAATAATTGTTAATGTTACCGGCATAAATTGAAGAGGAGCCTGCACTGGTTGCCGATGGTTATTGACATTTTCAAACAAGTGTTGGGATACTAACAAGCATAGTACTTCTTCCCTTAAATTGGTAAACAACAACAACAAAGATACTACTAATGGAATTTTCTCCTTACGAATGGGATGAATAACTGATCACAAGGCCGCTTACGTCACGTTGTAGAGTCACTAAGACTCTGAGATGTTTTTTGTGCTTCTTGCTTCTAAAAAAAATTGAATGATTATATGATATAAAGAAAGTTTCCTTATAAAATATATAGAGAGTTCTATGATTATTCTTCTTGTTTGTTATGAGGTGGACTTTGCAACGATGACCGTGCAATTTTGGTTAGATACGGAGATGATTCCAAGTTGTTTTTGGGAGTTATGTGGGAGCGTAACTTTTACAAGATTCATAGCTTTTAAAGAATTCATTGAATGTAAAAGATGGAGTCAGAGCGATTTTTGCTATTACGTGACGTGTATTGATTATGGGTCAGGTATTGGTGAATACACGTATGCATAGACAGTTTCCATCTACTTAGTTTAGTGCCTTACCAAGTGACAGTCAGTGCAATGATTCTTCAACATATCGCAAGTTATTAAGTGTTGTTGAAGCTCGCTCTTCTCTTATTCGATTTATCGATGGGAATGCTAGAATTCAGACTTCACATATCGTTTTTGACAAGGAGTATGACGTATTGTCATACTGTCCTTGTCAGCACTTGTAATATCATCTGTATCAAGGAAGAGAGGCGACCACCAGGAGACAACAAGTCTTTCATCTAATCAAGAAATAATCTCTTTCTTATATCAAAGAATACGTGTAAAGGAGTAAATAGGATAGCATACGATAATTTATGCCCGTTTGTGTATAATTATTACTGATTCAATCACTGACAGAGAACCATCGTTAATTACACGGAAGTCATTAATACTTAAAGCCAGTAGAAAATCTGTACTCATAGATGCAACTCAATTGTGCTATTAGTACTGCAATACCTGCGTGGAGAGTATCTACGTGACGTAATAACATCTCCTCTAACACCCGAAGATAGAGAACACGGACTGTAATAATTGCTTTTCTGCAATTACATTTCTAGATGCCAGTGTCCGTTTCATATTTCTATTCTTAACTCCTTTGATGACCCACCAGTCGTTGTGGAAGGGAAATGACTATAAACTACAATTACCATTCTAAACAAGCTAATTTTTTCTTTTCGTTGATCACAGATGAGTTTTGTACAGATAGAGTCCATCCATTCAACCTTTAAGGTCAACAAGAACATAGAATAGAAATTTTCAACGAGTATACAGTGGACACTAGTCCCAAACCCTTCAGCATTACAAAAGAGTGACATACATCTGTGTTTATTGTTGTTGAGGGATGCTGCCTGAAACGCAAGGACTGAGTAATAAAAAAATGGGCGACTCGTTTTGTTAGTGCTTTGTTTATATGCACTTATTTTCGTTTTAGACTGACAATCATTGAACGCTCATTCTTACGTTGATGTAGTTTGTGAAGAGATGAAAGATAATTCAAGTGATGGGCAGATCATATATAGTCGGTAAACTTCACATGGCACACTGATATGTTCATATGATCGCATTTTTCATACTTTGCGACGCAGCAGATGTGTATCTCTGATAAGACTGAAACGAGAGATTATAGGCAGCGTAAGCCGATCTGGATTTAGCTAGTTATCACAAAGAAATCTTTTCAAGCAATGCCTTAGTCTTTTATTTACTTAAATGGTATGTAGGTCTCATCATACTTAATTCAAAATGGATCAGATTCTCAAGGTAAGTGTTTAAAATACAAATGCCAGAATAGTTGCTACCGACAATATTTCATTTCCATCGCAATGTTTGCAATTCTGAAATCTACAAATTTGCGTTAAGATGATAAATTGTGCTAAGTTCATGGGTCTGGCAATATTTATAGGTATATATCTCCTTTGCCACCTTAACAATGTGCGTTGCATGGCCTACGTTGTTGTGTTTACTACATTGGACACTTGTAAAATATACGGTACATCAATAACAATTTACTGAAAATGGATACAAAGCTATCAAAAGTTATTATGCGTCCACATTCCATTACTTTGCAATGTTTTGTTTTGCCTTTATTTCAATTTCTTTCTGTTGGCAACTATTGTTCCATGTAGCATTTTCAATTCCATTGATATTAAATATGTAGGTTTTACGGTAAGGCCTGGTATAATAGCGATCAAGGTACATATGAGCAACAGCGATATCTGTTTCAGTGTTGTCTATGAAAATAGGAATACGAAGCTAGTTAGAGATGAGGTATTTGCCATAGTTCATATACTCAATAAATTTACCGTGTTATTCTCGGGGAAGAATCTTATAAATACAGACAGTAAAAAGATAGCCGAAAATGAAAGGATAGCATTGCTACGTATTGGCATTTGATACTGGGACTCAAACTTAACAGAACACTTGTATCAGCTGGCTTTGATTTGCGCGGCTGGAATCTTACACCTAAAGCTACATTGATTCCGTTGCCTATCATAATCGTTTTTCATGATAGATAAGCCAAAATGTACTTACATTCCATCGTATTAAACTGCCAATGGTGATATCCAGAGAATTTTCAACGCTTAGATTCTCAAAATTCCTGTCTCTATGTATAGCTACCTGACGTACACTTTTTACAGAGAGACTCAACTATTCACTGTAAAGCAGAATCGCTCCAGGATGGTTGAATATTTCTGCAAGTTGCTCTTGACATTAGATGAGTTTAATGGAGGAGAGAATACAGACACCAAATAATAAAGTATGCTTTAGAATGTAATATAATGGTTTATTGATGGGTTTTAGATAACGTTTTTCGTCAGAAAGTATGACAAACGAATTTGGTAATGGATAGACATATTTGATAGCTATGCAAACGACAACCTTGATATCCATTGCTGTTTAGAATGTAGAGTTTCGTAGTAAGATAACATTAATTTTCAGCTGTCGTATCACAGCTGTATGGGTTCTGACTCGCTTTTAATAAAAATATACACTTTTTATATAAGTATTTTATATGTACGAATGTATGACAGATTAAGGGGAAATAGAAAAACTTAATACAAAAAGTAAAAAGCTAAGCTCCTATCCCTACCTTTGACTTTACACGTAACTACTACAGAGATTTGTAAAGGCTTCCTCAGTTACATGACATTTCGTTTCCACCATTTTACCACGCTAGTACTTGATAAGAATTCATCTCGTTGTTATGCACCATAGGAATAAGAAAAACTATTTAGATGATGGATCAGTGTAGGACTAAGGAACATTTTACAATCGCCATCGGTTGATTGTAGGTCTCACATTTTCTATGCCTCCTGACTTCTCTCGCGTTGTTTTCCAAAGTCATTAGTACCATAACAAGTATCTGTGTATGATTTGTCGACCTACAACATCTTGGTTTCTGGGAACATTTGTCTCTGAATGACCATCCTTCTTTACTAAAACGTCTAGTTCATTTGGCCAGCAACAGTCTTGTTGACCAGTGACTTGGACAGGGATGTGTTGATCTTGTTTAAATTATCTTATGATTGCTGGTTCTTACAATATAATCAACTGCATGTTCATTAAACATTTCATAGCAAATAACAGTACCTTTAAAAGAATATTACACGAAACTGAAACAGCCGTATGGTGTTTTACTTATGCAGACTCGATAAATTTCATTTGAAGTAGTTTATCGTTATACATTTCAGTCAAGTATGAAGACTTTACGGATACTTTGTCATTATGCTGTTTTCGAATTATGGCACTATGTGAACTAGTTCAGAAGGGGAGTTTTGAATTATATAGGCCTCATACATTTTTCAAGTGCATCCTTTTAATCACTGTTCTACAGATATAATGTTCAGAGCCACAATTACCTGAAATGCAAGGAAGATGACAAATAATACACGATGGAAGTAGAGTGTAAGACGACTCCAAACATGATCTCTGAAGGTCACTCATCCACTTGAAGAAGGAGCCATTCGATACAAGGTATGCCTTTAATAAAAGTATGGTTGTCGAAATATCGAATATCAAAAATCTAAACGGGATAGGTACAAATGGGTGATGCAAGTTATTCCTTTTCCTCTACGCCACCATCTTTCTTACCAAAATCAACAAAAGCTGAATGTCCATTTTTGTTCTCTTTGCCATGCGTGCTAAATGTGATCTCTAGGCTTGTATTCTGGAATGATCAAAATGGATTTCCTACAAGGAAGTTGTCAAAATTAAGTATTAGCATCACTAGTGTTGTTTTCTACATCACTTTATCAAACTTTTCCGCTGTCAATTTCTCCATATCCAATAGGCAATGCTGTTTGAAATATCTTCCTCTATCGACCTGTTACTTCAGGTTTCCTGTATCAAGAGCTGTGTTTGTCAAGCTTCACCCCTTTCTGTATTGCAGGAACATGATATTATCATTAAATGTTTGGTACTGTTCTCATATATTTGTGTGTAATTTAGCTAAGCTTCTCTTCAACTTTTCTGTTGGCTCATTCTTCATCACTAGCTGAAAATGTTTTAAGAGTTATATACTATTGCATCGTCATTATTCATTGCCTTCTTTAAACGTAGGTA
>JAAAKL020002244.1:0-26883 GCA_010016065.2 Carybdea cf. marsupialis auct. non (Linnaeus, 1758) | reverse complement strand
CTTCGGCATAAACATCCGAACTGAAAACTAACTGCTGTTAGACACTTGTACGTCGAAATCGACAGGAGAGTCCATCATATATACACTCCTATTAATATTAGAAGCTAGATTTGTATAGAAAAGAATATGTAAAGAAATCACTTGTGTTAGCCACAATAAATCAATATTTTTTTCTTCTTCATATACTACATATACTAATACTCTCATATGGCAAGAGATTGACATCAACATTGCACTTACCGGCTAATCTTGCATCCTCTGGATTATATTGTCTGCTTTTCTGTTGAAAAAGTAGAGCAGACCAAAATAAAAATGACATACAGACAAAAGGACTACCTGAAAAAATATGACTAATGGTGTTGTAGCTCTTTGATTTAACTATAAGTTAGAAACCTTGATTTGCATATTATATCTTCATATATTCAAGACTCACTGTTCTACACCTGAAGGCCATGGTCACATCCAAAATGATAACAATAATGATTAAAAAAGGGGAGGCCTCCCCATCTCCCATCATAATTGTAAAGCACATGTATTTGGCAGAACAATATATATTAATGTATTGATTACAGTGTGACTTCCTTTCCCATGATATATTGTTATTGTTATCATGTATTATTACTGTTATTGTTCCTGAGATGACCAATGGCTAAAACGATTCTTCAACACTCATGTGAAACATAGAGAAGTGGCAAGATCACATTCATTTGATGCCAATATGCAAGGTTTTGATATCATGAAAGGTAATTGATGCAATCAAAGAACCTCTTATCATAAACTATGTCAAGCTCCAATACATGTCCTGTTGATGTGTGAACTACCACGCCCTCTGAGAGTAGAGATTACAATGTGTAAACTGCATAACCATTAATCTAGTAAAAAAGTAGCTTTAAGAAGGTGGATCTAATTCCATGCACACAGGGCAACACAAGTTGTCCTGCCCCAGGCAAGAAAGAAGCATCAAATGTCTACACTGTATATTTGTGATAATGATGATCACTCCTAAAGCTCCTTCTCAAGTCCAACTTGCTGGCCTTGAAGTGACACAGAATTAGTAACAGAGTCAAAATAAGACTATGTAGCCAGGGGTGTATTTCTTTGCCAGGGTAAAAAGGCTCAGTACTGAAAGTTAACAACTAAACTCAAGCTACCAATAAGTTAGGGGAAAGAGATAGGGAGGGGGCAGTAAAGATTGGTAGCTGGAATTCTGCAACAATGACAGGAAAACGAGAGGAGTTGGTGAAGACTTTGAAAAGCAGAAGTAATAGCATTGCTTGTGTGCAAGAGAGAAAGTGGAAGGAAATATCACTAGAGAACTGGGTAATGGAAATACCCTCTTTTATAGAGGAGATCTAGGGTATGAAAATGGAAGACTTAGTGGTGGAGGCGGCAAAGGAGATATGGTGGTGGAATGAGAAGGTACAAGATATGATCAAGGTGAAAAGGGGGGTGTACAATGAGAAGCAAATGAAAAGAACCCAAGCAAGAAGGCAGAGCAAAAATGAAAGAGGAAAGAGGCTATGAAATCAATGGCAAGAAAAAGGTGGGATGTATGAACCTCTTGCAGATAAGCATGGGAACATCATTAATAAAAAAGCAAGAGGATCCAAGGCATGTCAGAGGGTGTCTCTCTACATACTAGACTAGAAAGCAAACTCTTCAATCCACCCAGACTCAGAGCCAGGGCAAAGCTACAAAAACGTCTGCATATTGAAGCTCCTCTTTGCTGCTGTTGCTGCTTTATAGAACAAAGGTCATGCACACTGTTTCAAGTGCTAAAGTAAAAAGGCAAGAGAATTATGCAACTGTACAACTGCATGATACTGATAAGTACTATTTGTTTAGGTAACCGGACCATTGAGGTAACCATGTTGTGGATCATGGATGGCGAGCAAGGAAGGTCAACACCTGGATGCTCACATTCAAGGGGGATGTTGGAAATTGATCATTGTGACTTCTTCCTGTAATGAACGTTGGCATTGTGTAGGTTGACGTCACTGTGTAATCATGGTATCACAGAGTGTATTATCTGATGACCATGGTATTCCTAAAGTTGTGTTCTCCGGAGAACCAGTCTGTGTAGTGTAGTAGTTAGCATGCTGGACTACAGTGTGGAAATTGTGGTTCCAAACCTGGCATGGGTATCAGATTTTCAACATCAATAAAGTAGAGAAAATGACTTCACATTGTATACAGTTAAGCCTTAGCTATATGTTGAGAGTAATAAGCTTTTCTCCACCACTTTCTCACCCACCTGCTTTATAAAAAACTTCCCTTTAGGTATTCAAAGAGGCTTCCTCTGTATCTACCTTTCGCCCTCTATCTTAGCTCCAAATCTGCACTCCCTCCCCTGACCTAAAAATTATTTATTCCTTCCCCAAATAGTAACATCTGAAGGAGAGGATCTTATCAGTATACAGAGATAGTAGGGTACGGTGGAGCAAAATGGATCAAAGTTCATGATGTTTAATAATAGGGACTCGACAAAAGCAAAAGCCTGACAAAGGCCAACCCATCTTTAATTTCAAAAATGCATCATATCCAAGTACTGTCGAACCTGAGAAACTAGTTTTTAACTGCAGTAAGGCCTATTATCGAGAAACTTCATCATCAGAATACACCCCATTTTTGGTAGGCTTTCACATATGGTGATGAGACAAAATCGATCACTAAAAAGGTGTTGCTCCCTCTATAGATATAGTTCTTTTGCTCAATTTTTATTCAACTGTGTTAATGATCCAAAGAACATAATATTCTAATTATCAACAATTCAAACTAAACAGTTTGATGCCATGGCCAACAGCTAACTCTACTATATATACTAGATCGAAAATATGGCACTCATTACCGTACCAGCTTACATATGCACCACACTCAACCCAGAGACTTTCATTTGGTTTTATGTCTTAACACTACAAGCTACCATATAATACAACTTGATTGTCCTAATTTTCCTAGTATTTTCTAAGCTAGCAATATCATACCTTTACATTTTTTTATGTTTAAAAATCTATTAGTTTGCTATATATCCTAAAGGAGGAAAATTTTCTAGACTCTGGAATTGCTAAAACTTCTCCAACCTTGGCTTTCACTCTTTTACTTAGCTATCATGTTAAATTTTGCCATCTTTCATCGCACATCCTGATAAGCAGAGGGGCATGACATATGATATCGATACGCAGCCTATACATTTTGTATGCCCCACTTCTCAAACCCTTTCAATGCATATCTATAAGAACAAAGAGCAAATAAATAACAACAAATCATCTGGATTCCACATAAGTATAAACTTTGAAGATAGAAAGATCTGCACCATACGACCTACCTCCGATGACTGTACAATATCAAGCTTCGGGTTGTTCCTTTCCTTGTCTGTACCTAGACTCCACCTTGACGCGTTCCGGCCGAATGCTTTAAATAACGAACTAACTTCTACACATAGGCATGATCTCCTTTCAACACAACCTTTGACTCGTCGAAGCGCTCTTGAATGATGCATCGGATCTTTGGTCTTCAACGAAACTTACACTAAAGCTTCACAATATATATCATACAGCCACAAACGGGTACCAGGTTCACTTATTACAACCTATAATTCACGAGAGATATAGTATAGTAGTAGCAAAAGTAGACAAAAATTTCCTAAAACATCGACCCTTATACTTCAGCTTCCAATGAATCGTACACCATTATCCTAAAAGGTACAAAAATCGTACAAGGTTAGCTAAGGTACCGCAATAAATACTTGCAAACGACCAAGCTGCAAATAAGTAGTAATTGCTGCCATGTTACTATCTCTTTGTCAAAACGAGGGCGGCGAAAAAACCGTACCATTTAGCTCAAATATGGTAGCGACAGTGAGGGCAGGTAAGAGCGACGAATTTGAAAGTTGAATCGAAATGTTCTCGCCGACCTCGTTGCGCTGTTATTGTGCCATACTTTGTTCTGTTTTGAAAACGTACACTATCGCAGTATCTGTTGTGAGTTGTAATAGTTTGTTAATTTAACAACGGGGGTTGAAGAAATATGGTGTAGTTCTCTCTCTTCAAAGTTAAGTACCCAGGGAAAGATTTGCAGGTACTTTACGTACTCATCCTATAGCAAGAAAAGACGAACAATCGCGATTAAATATGAACAAAATTGTTCATCTACACCTATCAACAAGGTGTTGTTATTTTTCTGTCTAGTTGCCTTTTAAAAAGTATGCTAATTTGATTCGATTTAGAGGTACCAGAACTATAAACACACAAAAGAATCGTTTATGTTTGTGTTAAGCAATCCTAACAAATCGTCTGACTATTGATGCAATGCTGTAGGCTGGAATCCATATTTTCTGAAGCTTTTTATTACTTTTGCTTCTTCTAAATTAGATATGATGCCACTTCTTTCAACAAAACTCTGAAATTTTTACTCGATGCAACATACCCTGAAATACAAAACACCCAACTCCCTCATTAGAGTAATACAAATCAAATATAATAGAAGGATAAGTGAGGCGTCAACAAAGAAACCCTTAATGAACAGTACTAGATTTTACAAGAAGTGTCAAGGACTAGAACAAGGCTGGAGGGGCCAAGTTTAAACCATTGTCATTCATATCATATTCGAGGGAGGCTCAGAATACCGCTATTACGAGAGTGGAGTCCACGTGTGATACCCTATGCATAGAAGGAGTATTAGTAGTGTAAGCAACAGGAAAAATATAAAGAATAGAAGAGAAAACTAGGGAAAAGGCAGTAAAATTACCTGGGGCTTTTATTGGTTATCGTTTCTGCTGTATCCGTTGGATGCAAGGACGCTGTTTAGGTGTGGTTCTTGTATAAGTAGGTCGGCAGGATCGATTATGATCTTTCTTGTCTCAATAGGGCAATGATGACGCTGTTTTGGGCTGCGGTTGGATATTGCAATGTGTTGTTGAGATGTTCGTCGGTATGTGTTGGTTTTCTGTAGATCTACATTGAAAATTGTATTGGTTTCTTAGTACATATGTAAGTATGCTACCACCCAGGACAAACCGCTTTCACCAGAAGCATTCTTGATTTGTGCATTGCTACAAATAGGACATGTGTTGGCTCCACCAAGGTCTTTACTTTATGTTATTTAATGTGCTGACAGAATAAAGAGAATTGGTTTGCAAAAGGATATTCTTAAATAATTGGGGCATGCAAAAATACAATACTGGTATCAATTTATCCAAAATACATGAAATAGTCCATTTGTATCAGAGAGCCCAAATGAGACTAGCATCTTAGATTGGAAGTAAAAATGAAATTTAACTGCATATATGATGTCACTCAGTTTGGAAAGATATGAAAAAGAATTACGAAGCTGGGAAAGCTTTCAATGATATGTAAACTGCCAAAGAACTTTTATCAAACAGGGTGATGTTCATTTCTGTAACCAGGTAAATAGAGGGATTAAACTTGCATATGTTAAATACAAAGTACTGACAAAGCAACACTGGAAGCCTGCAGTGTGAAATTCATGTTATTGTGACACTCTACAATTCCATACGTATGTAATCATTGCGAAAGATACCAGATAACAAGACCAACTCTTTGTTTAAGCATTTGTTTTAAAAGCCTAAGAGAGGTTTGTGAATCCTCAGGTTGATGTCTTATCTTGCTTCATATCAAGATCTTGATTTATTGTATAACTATATACGTAAATATCATTTTGAAAAGAGAGGATTTGCAATGATAAGGACTTGTTGGTGACATACTTTTTATTTCTCTAGTATTTGTTCTAACTTAAACATCTGTGAAGGCAATGTAGATATTGTGAATATCAAACGATTTATTCTATTCACATGAATCTTGATAAAATCTAATTACATGAAGGATACTCTTGTCTTATTACACCTAAATACATCCAAGATTATAGCTAAGATTATAGCTTCATTTGGAGCCGAATGTAGAAGTCATCAAAATGACTGGGCTTTTATAGGTAGCTTCAAATGGGCGCGGTTTAAGTATAGCCTGCACATTACTCTACACATATAATTTATTTATCAATTGAAAGCTCCTAATAAATGCTGTAAGGATATGGAATCAAATTCGAGAAAAAACTTTGGGAGTAAAGGGGTTTAACTACACGCCCGAGAAAATGCTAAAGACAAATATTACAGAATTTTAGCAAAAATCGTAGTTAAAACATTAATTTACCAATTACTTGCATCTGATAACCAATGTTTACTTCATACTCAAGTTACTCCACGATTACTTAAAGTGATGTATATGAAATGGCAAACTTTTTTCGCCAAGACACAAGGAAAACCACATTCAACCTTTTCAAGAGAAGCACGGAGGATGAGAGGAGAAAGAGTTTAATATTTGAAGCGATCCCTAAATTATCAATATCATCATCGTTATTATCAACATCTATTGTTGATAGTAAATATTTCTTTACTGTCTAAACTGAAAAATCTAATAAGTAAAAGTACATAATGAAAGTAGTTTCACAACATGTAGCTCGGTTGAAACTACGCGACTCGAGAGCTCTCATAGTCGAAATTGTAATTTCATCTCTGTAGAGATAATAAAGAAAATTATCCTCAATCCAAAGCAATGTGACTAGTTTCAGCGTATTTGAAAAGATGCATCTGTAATCTTATTCCTTGCTTTATCAAATTGCTTCAGTCAGGGACTCAAGGATGGTAACGTAACGAAAGGGATTGAACTAGAATCGTTTTATCTTGTAAGCACCACGCATATGAGGGGCACTCCTTTTTCATTTAAAGTAATATTATCTCATTTTCATCATTAAGAAAGATATTTTATGAGTCAAACATCATCCAACGGTGGACAAACTGTGCTTAAAATAGAATCGTTATCTTTCAAAATTAGGGGGTGGTGATCCTACGTTTTAAAAAGTAACACTGCGATTTTCAATAAACGTAAATCGCGGTAAAATATTTTACAAGAAGTACTTTTATCGACCTTATGTTCTGAATAAAATTCTCTCTTGGCCATTTTAATGGCTAATAAGCAGACTCCTGATTGATATGGTATAATGGTGTGGTATAAGAGGTGGGGACTAATCTAGATATGCAGCAAATTTAAAGCAAGTACCATGATGAAGCTAGGTCATTGCAATGACAAACATACGTATAACGTAGATGAAGGGTTTCGCTCTCACCAAGTTTCCTTCGGAGAAATTGTTATACTAGGAAATTTTTAGCTTACACTTCACATCTATGGTCTTACCTACGACGTGTTTTTTTAATCCTTATACTCCTTCCCACTTCCTCCTCGCTCAGGCCTTTTCAGCAGCCATTTAGGAAAACTTTAATGTTAAGAGGGCAGATATAAACAATTGTCTTAGTACTTTTATAAGGATACTCAATGCTAATAAAATATCAAATTGTTCAAGAAAATCTCCGTCTTAATTCTGCGCGACAAAGAAAATCACCCTCTTACCTGCGCCATGTTTATTTGGATAACTCAACATGGCACATTTCCTATTCTTCACAACAAGTTGTTTTCTTTTCCTGACTACATGTTCGCTCGGCAGTAGGGTTTGTAACTGACCTATTCTCATCATGAGGAACTGTTCGCGTCAGCGATAATACAGACCTAAAGTAGGAGAGTGTTAAATCAAAGCCGTCATATCATGAAAATGGATAATCAAATAAATGGAATCTTTTTCGACGAGCTTTCAAAAGTGCGAGTGCTTGATCCAGAGATCAATCAGCAAACCCAGGAGCTGAAGGGAGAATGTAAAGAGTTTGTTGATAGTAAGTATTCAAATTGCCACGCACAAACTGTTTCACATTTAGGAGCTTGCCGATGATAGGGTTATGAAGTTGATAAGACGGTCCCGTCTTTGATAGACCGAGCTGTCTATAGGCAGTAGTACCGTACTAGTACGGTACATGTACATTTAATGCGCACAAACTAGCCCTACTATAAAGTGAGATGCTTAAGTCTCGTGACGATAATATCTTTGGCCCTTTCTCTTCCCTCCCTTCCCCCCTTAGTGTTAGGACAAATAGTTCATGTTAATTTTTTACACTTTTTGACACTTTTCGCACCAGGTATCCCCTCCCATGGGCCCACCACTCCCATTTGCTGTTTTCAGATTGAAATCGACGTCAAGTGTACATAGACCATGTTATAGTGTCACCAAGACAGTCTAAGAAAGGAGAGAAGACTTTGAAATGATCAAATGAGCCTTCAAAGTTTTTTATAAACGGTTGACGTGCTTATAGATCTATCTATCCACATGAAATGTACATCTGCTTGAACTATAGATAAGGTGCCGTACAATGTACTTACTCCCTTCACCGGTGGACAGAGCCCTAGTCGTCACTGGCATTGAGTTTTTGCATTTACTATATCCTCGCAGGGCTGTTAGCCCAGCTGCATTTACTAAAAGTAACTTGTTACCTATACTTAGTACTTTATCTTAGCCCTTTAGACGTGGAGGGTTTTGGACGTATTATCATGATATTATTCACGTTATGAGGATGGAAATAAGTCCAGAAGTGTAACTTTCTGCTCCTCTTACACTGGCAAGTGTCATTTATGCAGATCAATTAATCAAGTTTTACTGTCCATACCAGTAAACACTGAAATGTTGTTATGTCCATCAATGTCCAATGTTGGGCTCTCACTTTTTTCTATCATTACTAGCCTACATCCATAAAGCAAATATTGCTACAGCAGTGTACAAAAATAGTGAGGTTTATTTACTTCTTACCATGTAACTCTTGCCTTCATGTAGTGTCTCTGTAATACCATCACTTTGAAACTTTCAGTGCCAAAAGAATGCAATAACAAGATCACCATGGTATATCCTTGATATTGTGCCACCCTATTTGATAAAGTCTGGCTGTGCTATGCATAGCATTTATATATTTTCTATGGATACTAAGATCTCATGTTAAAAAATTGTTTGTCAATATTGTTATTGACTAGTAATTATGTTGCAGTGGTGTTGCAGTCACAAATGACATGAAAAGCTTTCCAATGAGACAAGTATAAAATTTGTGTGAATTAGTATCACTATATCTGATCCAAGGATACAAACTTTTTGGTGACATATTCCAACTGGTCAGTGCCAATTTCATTCCAGAGGCCACAGCAGAAATCATGATAGTATGTCCATAAGTTAATTCTGTTGAAATATCATTCCACATATATTGTGCCAATTTTATTCCACTTATATTGTGCAGAGGCCACAGTTAAAATTATGATAGAAGCTCCACAAGTTTATTTTGTTTACATATCATTCCACTTATATTGTGGAGAGACTACATTAAACATCATGATAGTATGCCCACAAGTTTATTCTGTTGAAATATCATATATAGTAACTGAAGATTAAGGAAAATCATAGGCCTACTATATCTTGAATATGATGTCCATATTTAGTCTCAATATCCTTGCCAAGTCTATACATACATTTCTAGATGACACAATTTGTAAATGTTTAATTTGTGGTATCTCTCGAAACATGGGTATGGGTACAATCCAACTCTGAATTGCTTCATCTGAATCCAGTCTGTCGACAACCTTTGTGGACTGTTCAGTCTCTACAATATTCATAGTCTGGACAGGTCCCTTCTGAAGGCTCAATAAAATGACATTCACTGAGTCTTTGGGGTATTTCACCTGAGGGCCTTCTTCCCAGCTTTACATTCTCTTGATGATGCCCATCCAGTAACCCTGTACAAAGCTGTCTGATATATTGTTTTAGCACCACTTGCTCTTTTTTGCATATTGGTAAATGATCTGAGAGTTCACAACACTGATACTAATAACTGCATTAAATATTTTTAAATACCATTTTTGAGAATGATGTTATCATACATTGGTCTGATGTATCCACGCCACCCATATGAGAATTGTAGCTGAATACACAATCTGGTTTATTGATAAATTATGAAAACCTGTATTATTGCTTTTGGACCTTACAACAGCTTTTTCACAACAGCCATTGCCATGCAGTGTAGAAGTATTGTTACCCTTTTAGTGTCATGCCATGCACAAGCTAGTAGCTTCCCATTCCTCATAAAAATAAGGTCATCACCTTTCTTCAGAGGACTTGCTAAAGGCTGGAGCTCCTTAGGCATACCTTGTCTGTTAAATTTATGGTACCATACAAGCCAGTTCCCTTGTTGGCAAGATGCAAAGCTAGTCTTTTACTTGTGTAGTAACTATCTATGTAAAGCTCATGACCTAAATTTAAACAATGACCAGTTATGTTGTTTACAATAAGCTCTGTTACACTGTGAGATCTACTTGTAAAAGCTCATTTCCCACTATATAATGACGAGTCTTGAACATAACCACTGGCAAACTCAGATGAAACAAATGCCTTGAATCCCCATTTGTCAGGCTTTTTGGGGGTTACACAGTTTCAAGAAGTGTCTACCCTTGAAAGCAATGGTCATTTCATCCAGTGCAAGCTCTTTGCCTGGTGTAAAATGACATCTAAACTTTGGTATAATCCTGCTTAGTAGGGGCCAAATTTTAATAGAGTTTCATAACCAGGTTGCCCTCTTTCAAGATATTCCTCATTGAAGTGTAGAAAAGTAAGAATAAGTCTGAATCTATTTCTTGACATAACTCTATCAAACCCTGGGTTTTCTGTGAGTCAGTTGAGTCCTGATGATCAGAAACATCATGCTTCTCCACTAAACCCATGACCAAGTGCAAAGCAAGAAACACATTCATTCCAGGAGTAGAGTCAGGTTTCCATTCATGAAACCTTGACAGGGCACTCAAACTTTCAGATCTTGCTGACAAAAATTGAGTAGCATATCTGTTTGTTTCATCTCATATATACACATAAATGTCCTCATTGCAAGATATTTCTAAAAAGTCTAGTGGGTCACTTTTGGTAAGACCTTGCATCCAAAATATCCTCTACTATCTTGCTCATATCCTGGAATCCATGGCTGATGTGATTCTAAGCTTGAAATAGTTACCCTCAGGTCAGAATCACTATCCGAAGATGGCCGAGTGCTTCAATTTGAAGATGTAGAAATGGAGGAAGACAATATATCAGCTGATTGGTGTTAACCAGCAAACTACAGAGCAGTACTTGCACCATCATCTCCATCAAAACAAATTTTCTTTGGAAGAATTTATAAATATTGATTCCTCTAAATCATCTAAATCCGCCCCATTGTCATTACTTTCATCTGAACACGTATCAGATATATCATGCGCAGAAGAGGATTCATCATTTGCCTTCACACGCCTCATCCAAGTGCCTCATCCAGCGCCTCATCCACTGTGAAGAGTTTGGAAGACATTCTCACCACAAAGCTTAACTGAGTGATGAAGCAAAATAACCCAAAAACTTTGGTATAGCAACCTATATGAATTTTGTAACCATTTAAAAGCTAAGAGCTCAACAGACAAAGTCCACCATCATTCAAGCAGTTCTAGAACATGGAAACGAGACAAGAGTGCCAAATCTGAACACTGGTCTCTCATTGCCAAATGGTAACGACAGCACTTAAAGGGTTAACATTTTCTGATTTTAATTTAGAATTCCATTGTTTCCAAAAACATTCTGCAACTAGAAATTTGTACTTCTGCTTGTGTGTGTAGATGATGTTGCCACACTTTCATATGTATGTAGAATAAAGCCATAGGGGTGAAACATAATCACAGCTTTCATGAAACAAATCACAAATAGGATCAGTTCTCTTTTCTTTTGACTAACCCAATACTGTCAGTTTAGAGACCGTGTTGGTAGTCTTGATGCAATTGTGGGTCAATTTCTGTACCTGATACTTAATCACTTGCTCAGTCAAACTGTTCTCAACATATAGACTTCATCACATTACATATAGGGGTTTTAGCATCTCAATGTTCACCTACTTAGTTTTTCTTTAGTGAGTTGTTACCATCTTTACTGTTGGTAGAGTATTTGTAGAATTTTATGAAATGCACAAGTGTCAACTTCAATATTTGGTTCAAAGGCAGATGTTGTGAAAGAAGCTTTCCCTGTTTCTGTAGCTGGGGTGCTATCTAGTCACATTTGTTAGGCCTGCAGTTGAATCATGCTCCTCATCCATCAAGAAGATTTTTGAAAGTGAAGCCAGCCAGTTCAGTGCAGTGATTGATAAGACTGACCCACTAAGTGTTTCAAAGCCCCAAATAACATTGGTAACCTATGTTGCAGCCATCTTTAATCTTATGTACTTCTTCTGTCTGTGCCGTCACAGGTGTGGTATTGATGAACTACTTGGCACAGTGTCTCACATTATTGGGCTTTCTTGTTCCACAGGTATTGAGATGTCTTGATTTCAAAATTGTTGAGGAATGTTCTTCTTTGCTTATCTCGAGCTTGTGTTGTTCAAATTTGCCACTGAAGCAAAGTTCTTCAATTGATATTTTATTGAGTAGGTGGGCTAGAAATCCAAGCTCTCTCTTCTAAATTGTCATCAGAAGTTCTCACTCCAGACTGACTTGTATTATACCCTTTTCACATGTATGAGAAAATAATGTGCATTCCATTGGACACCATCAAATGCTGGGTGTGTTTAATTTGACATGCATATTGTCAAATAGTCTCATTTACAAGCATTGTGTATTTTAACTTCTTTTCTTAAGGTTGGCAGTACTGTTGCAGTGGAGGCAAAGTGTCATTCACTGTCAATAGATTTCTTTGTAAATTCAGTCTTGTATTTCCACCTGTCACAGATCACCTCAACAGCCATTATGTATTTGCTAGTGTTTGCCAATCAAGTATCAATCTAGTCACATGATCTCATGTAATTAGTACTTAATTATGTGGCTGTAGTTTGTAGAATTACCAGTGATAGAAAGGCTATAATTAGAGTTAGTGAGAACACTTTCATACCCAAATTTATTTTAAATTTTGAAAAGGCTAAGCACTTAAATAAGAGAACCCATAAGTCAATATTTCTAGTGGGACTGCAAGGGGTATTTTAAAGTATGCTATGTCTTTTGCACATGAAGTGTAAATAACGTGATGACAGTAGGGGTTGATTGTTCTCTTTTAGATATTTTTACCTTAGTTCTTTTTTCTTTTTACAGGAAACTGTTTCTCTTTGAGAGCCTCAATTTTTGAATTTTAGGATCCATTTTAATTTATTACATAAGAACCGAAGGTGCATAATCCAGCATTAACATTGGATTGAATGCTTGCTTGCATTTGCAAGTTTTGCTGTTAAAAGTATTTATTTGCTTATATTGTGCCCAATGAAAGTTACAAATTATTTAGATGTTGTATATAGGTGAACCATCTAGTTCCCAACAGCTAGTTTACAAAAGTGTTCCCCTTGAAGATCCACATGAAATTTGGGTTCTCTTTTCATTGCAGAAATTGGAGAGTTTCAGAAAATTGTAGGTGGGTTCATAGAGATGGTTGATTCCCTAGCAAAGGATGTAGAAGCTGAAAAAATTAAAGTAAGTGTTGTAAAATCCTCTTTACAATTATGCATATGTGTATTGATTTTGCAATAAATAGTTCCATTACCATCATCATTGTTACATATAGTAGCCACTGAAGTCAATGAATCTTGTGTTTTTACCAGGAAATACAACATCATAATTGCAGCAGTTGGATCAGAGTGTTGCAAGGGCCTTTAAAGCTAGGAAAAGAGTGTCAGCTCTTTGTAGGGTAATAAAAAATCAAAAAGAAGAAACCAATTGCAATATTTTACCTCCTGGGCACTATGAAAATGCTAGACATGGTGTGGAGGATGCTCCCTCAGCAAGTCCTAAAATTGGCAGGCATTTTGAAAGACAAAACAAAAAGCTGCTATTCAAGGTGGCAATGATCCCTTTGAAGTTCTCAATAGTATCCAGTTGAGTATCTTTATCTAACAGCATACTTAATATCTTTCGTGTTTGTACACCTGCGAAGACCCTCAATATGCTATATGACAGTCTAGTTGACCTGTAGCCCATTATGTCACATGAGGTGCTATTGTAAGACATACTGGTTGAAGATAATGGTAAATATGAGATTGCAACAGAAGAGTGTGGTCAGCCAGTATTGGACCATCCAAAAGGAGGAGGCAATCCAAAACTACACCCTGTGAACTCATTTAAAATGGGAAAGAAAGCACAGCAACATCTGAAAAGAATCAACTGTATTACTCAAACTGATTTGCAAGACAGCTTAAAGCAAATGATGATGTATGACTTTGTACAGCTGATTATAAAATTTCCAGAATGATTAACTGTCTAACATGTGTATTTTTTCACTTAAAATGGCATTTTATATAGTTTACATTTTATAGTGCTTTTGTAACCTTGTCTTCGGTTTCTGTTCCTCCTCTCACACTCTCCAAGGGTATATAGATCATCATCACTGATCATCAACATCATCATCATCATCATCATCATCATCATCATCATCATCATCATCTTCATCATCATCATCATCATCATTACCATCACCATCATCATCAGCACCCTTTATCATTACTGCCATCACGATTATCATCATCATCATCATCATCACCATCATCATCATCATCGTCATCATCATCATCATCATCATCATCATCTTCATTATAACTCCCACTTGATGTTTATCATTTCCTTCTCAGTGTTGAGATGGGGTGATTAGCTCCCCCCAGCCAACTTTTAAAGATAAATTAGCCCAAGTTTGAAGGTGTTTTGTTATTGCAAAATATACCTTTCAAGTTGATTGATATATTTCTTCCAGAGATGAAGAAATAGTACAAATATTGTTCAGTTTTAAACATAAGGTAATATCCAGGTAGGTGTAAACAGGAAATTTACTAGCACCATGGTGGATGGAACTTTTAGTCAGTATTGTGTTTATATGTTCCTGTACATTGGCTTTCATGGTTAGTTCAATCCTAAAGAAACATTAACGATACAGGATTTAAATAGGCTCAGTTCTGCATTTCAATTTGTATAGAACTATTCATTGATAAATGAGCATTTTTAGAAGGGAGAGAATGAGTTCAAGTGGAGATTGAACCATGTTATATGTTCTTTCTTTATCATTGCAGGCAATTGGATCAAGAAACAGACTCAAGTCTATGACAAAAGAAAGGGAAGCTAGACAGCAACAACTTCGTGCCTTAATAACTGAAAAGCAAATACAACTAGAAAGGTACTTTTTAATTATCCATTAACCTGTTGGAATTTCAAGTCTGTAAAAGTGCATTAATAGTGAAGTTAGTTTCCATTCTGTCATGGCATGTTGTTATAACATGTATCCATTGGTCAAATTACCAAAAGATCTGCTCATTCTTCAATTATGGACTTTACTGTCATAAATAGTTATGTGCATAATTTGACTTATAACATAGGGAGGAAGCAATTGAAAATCACTTTTAAGGTTTTTCATGATCCGGGATTCGTTATCCTATAAGAAGAAACTAGGGCTAAATATCAGAATAGTGGTCATGCAGAATGCCACTGTTGCTAGGTTAGGCTATAATTTTGAGGAAAGTGCTGCCTTCAAAACTGGATAAAGAGACTTCCTGAGATCTTTCTACCAACTGCTTTGATAAGCTGAACAAACACCTGGAAAACTTGATTGTATTATTAATGAAATACAGATAAGTCACACATACTAATTGGATGTAGTGTCATTGTTAAAGGTAGAACACCCCCCTCTGGGACCTGCAAAGGCACGGAACATTTGATTCTGCACAGTGCTCTTAAGAGAAGGTTTCTTTGCAGATAGTGCAAGCATAAGATTTCCTTAACCACTGAATCCCCACTCTTTGGGGCTAGGTCACTGCCCACTTTCACCCAGCTTTTATTAGAGAGTTCAGCTCTTTCAGACCTGATACTCTTCCTAACGTCACCATTGGCCCATCCTTTAATCTCACCAAAACCTAAACAGCTATCTGCAGGACCATGGCAGCACCAAACTGTGATTAAAAATAGGTTTGCAGTTAGGAAGTTGTAATCTACTTAACATTTAGTTCTGTTTGAATAAATTTGTAAAACCTTACTCTTCCTAACTATTTTCTGTAATTGAGTATCATTTAACAAAGTTCCTCTGAATCCCACTGGATCATTTGAAGCTTACAAAAACAACTGTTCAACCTCAACATGAAGTTAATCTATCGCCCACTACTAATCAGCTTTATAAGTGTGAAGTTCTGTACTTGTGGTACTTATTGAATTTTTAAAATTGATCAATGTAAGCCCAAGGGGTATTTGCTGGTATTTTATATTCCATTCAGTCCTCATTCCCAGGATGAAACTACCAATTTAAAGTTCAAAACTCAAAACACTGTTTTGTAACATACTGTGTGCGATAGTATTGTAGACAATATTATTGATGAAGTGACAAGAGAGTACAACTAAAGTTTTTAGACTTCATTAACAGGCGTTTTTTTCATTGGTCTTTGTTTTTTTTCAATACAATGGAACCACTCTTCCAGACCAGTTTCTGGACAAGGCCATGGAAGTGGTCAACTTGTCACTGCCCTAATTCTTTCCATGCATCTTCCAACTAGCTATCAGGGCCTGGACAAGTATTCCTAGGTTTAGTGGACTTCTTGAACCTCAGTTATGGAATCAAACTGACACTAGCTGCATGAAACATGGTGTGCACTCCCCTTGAAAGGCACTAAGGTGGATCCTATGTACTTGGTCCTGTGCATAATTAATGGACAGCCTTATAACACGGTTGTAGAATTTGTACTCCACAATAGAGATGATATCAAATTGAGCTTTACAAGGTAGCCACAGAGTCTTGAAAATCTGAAAAAGCCCACTTTGTACAAAAATTTATGATAACCTGGAAGAGTCAGTGAAAATGTTTAATATTAGTCAGGGAAACTATAGGGAATTAGGGGATGAGTTGGCCTCGATTGTGACCTCCCTTCGTAATTGTGTTGCAATTCTGCATTGTAGTAGATAAACTAGTGATCACATTTTTGCTTAACGCTCATCAAAATTCTTTATATACATAGAAAGAATATTCAAAAGTTTGTCGGTGGTACAGAACAATATAACTGTATAAAATAGTGAAAACATTTAACACTGAAAGGCACCTTTCGTCTGACATTCCACAGAGTACAAAATCGTCAGAACTGAAATTGAGAAGAAATCAATGAAACTCATACCCAACTGTCGTTTAAAAGTAGCCAATCAGAACTCTGACTGCCAAATTGCTGTTTTTTGACCAGTCAGTGTCAGTGGAACTGAATAGTTAACTCAAGAGGCCCAATGAAAAGATGAATTCGTTCAGGTCCATTCACATCGAAGGAAGAAAACCGTTGCTTTGTTGACAAAAATATTTTTTTAAAAAAATTCGGAAATTATCAGCAGAAGGTACTTAAGGTGGCTCTTTTTCGGGCCCATGCGCCAAGGGATTCGTGAAATGGCAGAATTGTAAGTTTTTGTAAATACTATATTTACAAGTGACTCCCATGTTTTCAGCAATACAGGTGTCGACAAAATCTTTCTGTGAAATCAAGTCTCCTCCTTATTAGGTGGACTGCTACGCAATTGGTGCAAAGCTTTTCAAGAACTTCTTCGGCGCTTATTGGGGATATATCATATTGCACATTTCTAATATAAAATCTGTTTGACAAGGCAGTGGTAACCTTTGGGAGAAGGGTTGGGATAATCAGGGCCTTCTTGAGTATATCAATAATCATAATCGTGGTGATCTGGCATTGAAATAGCGTAAATGCAGTGGAAGAAAATCGCATCCGGAAATATTCAAGGATTGAGAACAGATCTGATTCGAACATAAGACTGGTTTAGCCCGAAGCTTTGTTCGGTTCACATTCGTAAGTAGTTCGACGTGTTGGAAGTATTTACTTGCCTAGTAACAAAGTCGACTGGAGCTGGACAAAGGCTAGGGTAATACCGCACCTATGTCTTACTGATTCGCGAAAGGGTTTACAAATATAACGACAACAAATGGACGATGTCAAAACATGTTTACACCAACCCCATGACTTGATAACAATTTGTTCACAAAACGTGATTTCCGCTTTGGGATTCTTATCTGTCGTGGCATTTATACTAATCAATATTAATAAATCTACTTGTAATCATGGTTATTTTATTCAGTTATTGAACAATGATCTTTTCTCTTGCTTTGTTGTCAACTATTTATAATGCCTGAAATACCCAAACCTTACAAATGTGCATACCGAAAATATACAACGGAGTGCTATTAATGGCATAGTTTTTGTAGTGCAGTATTTGCTGACGTAAAATTTGCGGTATACTGCAGCGACCACTTAGTCTTTATCCAGCTTATCTCATTCTATTTGATGAACTTCATCTTTAAATAGCGAATAGAGTTATCCGAGGTTTTATCAGCAGATCAAACCAGATTGAACTCTTTAAATACTTGATGTCACATAATAGGAATTTCCAACTTTCCAGCAGCTTTAGCTAGCAATATTTTTAAGTGAACTTTCCCAAGTAATAATATAACAGCAGGAGAAGTTAAGAGCGAAGTCTCTTTTGTGGAAGCACACTTCTATGTAACTCGTACGGCGATGTCTACATATCAGAAAGAGTTTTGTAAACAGTAGGATGTTAAAGTCTCGACGAAACTGCCAGTGCACCCATTAAAGCGGAATCGTTGAAGAAAAGTAGATGCATCTAAAAGCAAAGGTGTCTGTTAGGTAATGCAGTGCACTAGGAGTACCAAGGGTTTTAAAGCTTTGGAAGTATGCTTTCAATTCTCTTCACTGATAGTCAGTCTCCTATGGATCAGTGGCTCAGAAACGGCTTTGTTGCATGATCTTGAATCAATGAAATTATTATTTCTCTAGTCAACTAGAGTACTGACAATATGACCTCACGCCCAAAAGGGCCCCAAAGCATCACTCTATTACGGAAAGATATATTTTAAGTACGTATCTTTTCTCTGAATTCATGGCTTAGTTGCCACCAGCTCAACATGTGCATTACCTCCCTGTTATGATTTTGAAGTAACAACAATCACCGTAAATATGTGCAGAAAGAGTCCATTCAGCAACTGCTTTTTGTGTCTTACTCTCTTTATGGACCTTTCTGTCGTGAAATATGAAGCTAAGGTAATACATAAGGTCTGAAACGATTTCGTATTTGCGTTTCCTGGCCCATGACTCTACTTGCACAAGTCTTTACATTCCATACCCATAGAATGACTTTATTAGATGTGAACACATGAACACAGCTATCTGAACAGTGTGCATGATATAGTTACATGCAGTAGGTTTGTTTAAAGTGTAGGACTTCCCCTAATGTCATGATGGCCCGCCTTTAGTAAATTTTAATTTTGCGGGGTAAGGGTAAGAATGCAAATCTTGACCTTCCATAAAAGGGTATGGCCATTGCGTTATACAATTGAGAGTGAATTCGAACATAGCTGTGAATGGCCCATAAGCACTTACATACTTGTAAGGGGATTTGTTTGTTTTTACTGGTGACATCTGGCAATTTTGGAGAACTACAAACCTTTTCTGTTTCGGAAGAACAATTATTTGGGAACGGTCACCCAAATGTCCGCCACTGGTTTCGACTCTGACATTTTTGTCAAGAGCAAACTGCCACTAGTACCTCAAGAGCAGACGTCCCTGCAACGGGTGAGGATATAACAGCAATAAAGTTTGCGAGACGTTTCTTTATGACATAGGTATTTGGAGCTCTGGCGAATTCTCATGTCGCTTTGCCCCGGTTGGTTTATGATTGTTTTCTAGTTCATGCTGATCTTTTTATTCGCTGTTTGCTCAGAACTGCATTCTATTGAAAAGGAAGATTAACTTGCTTTTTTTTTCTTTCTTTACTTAAAACGCCAAACTAACCCAAAATTACTAATCCTTTGGAAAAGTGTCTTTCCATACGGTACAATATTTTGGTCATTTTGAAGGTTAACAGTGCCCGCTGTCTTGAAAGATCATGAGTCCAAGTGCTAAACCTACGAACGTTGGGTTTCAAGTCTCATCAGCTCGTAAAACGTCCCCTTCTGTTGCACCGTTCTCTGTTAGTGCCCCTTGAACTATAATTATTGGTGTTTGGAAAGAAACTTAAGAAATAGAAAATTATGTCACCAACGAGAAATCAGATTATGGTGTCTTGTTCGTTCTTGATTCAAACTGACGTTAACTGAATGCAATTCCAAGGTTATTTCTGTTTGAAAATTGCCGCAATTAATTGACTTTAGTATAAAAATAGGTAACACTGCGTGAGGCATTTGCTTCTGGGACGTTGCGTCATGGAGACGTTCGGAAATTAGATGCAGATGGACCTAATGAATGTGTTGGGGGTAATCGGGGTAGAGTCCCAGACATACTTCAGCGTTTTTAAGCTTAATCAGCGTCTGCACGAAAGCATTCTGTTTAGCATGTTTACAGCATGAAAGCTGTATTTTTTCACATGCTAAATAAATCCGTTAACCATAGGACAATTAAATTGTTATGTAGGATAAACATTACACAGCATGTATACTGATAATCAATTCTGATATTTCTAAGGAACAATTATGAGATAAGAGACAGCATAATTTGCGTTGCTGCGACAATTAGGATCATAGGGTAGTAATTTGCCTTGCATTAAGGAATCGGAAAGAAACACAAACAAACTTAAAATATGTAAGTACACATGGTGTTCATATGTAGTCCTTTTAATATAATATTTTGACTCCCATGGACTTGTTTAGATGACCTGCCGAAACCCTTAGTGAGAAAGGCGGTAAAGGTAAACATTGGAGGAATAATGCTTAAGGAGATAAGCGCATTAGTGCAAACGGGCAGACTGTATTGTAAGACGTGGGACAGGACAAGAAACGTGAGTTTGTTGTTTGCGGCTGATCAATGGGGAATCTGAAGTTTGAAGCCAGGTTTCCAGGCTTGCAAACATTGTGACGCCACTCTGATTGGCGTAGCGCACGTGTGGGAAAAATTGTAAACATAAGAAAAAAATGAATGAGTCATTCATTCCTATATCGATCTGAATTTAAAGTATTTTTCTTGTCCACAGACATAGTGCTATGTACGTACAATAGTACATTTTTATCATGTAGGTATGATTAATTGGTTAAGGTATCATACAAAATGCATGGAAGAGTTTTGAGCTATTTGCTTTAAACTGTACCTTCTCGAGAGCTTTCGTGGAAAGTCAGCCTCCTGTAGGACATGCATAAGGACTAATGTGGTGACATGGCCACGCTCCGATGGAGGGACCACCTTAACATATCAAGGGGCCGCCTTCACTAGGATAACTTATGGGTAGATGCATGGCCAAAATCTGGGAGAGCCAGGGTGCCCATGGCCCCTGGTTGAGTATGCCCCGAATGATGATTGCTAGTATGATCAAAATATCTGTAATTAGCGCAATAATATGTTAGCAATAGCCTTTCCACTCAAAAAGCGGTTTTATACTTCCTTCGATTTTGATTCTCCAAAGTAGCAAAGACACATTTTTGGCGATTATTTGTTGTTTGTGACTGATAGTTTTCAAATTGTAGTTTCGAAATTCTAAATCGATAGGATTTGAAGTAAAACAAGTATAAGTTTAAAATTGTAAAGGAAATAAATGACATTTTCTACATGGAAAAGAGACAACTCACTGACAAGTAGTCGATCTTGGGTCCCGGACTAACTTGTCCGCACATATTTTGTTATTTGGTAGGTTATAAACACCAATACGAAATCCGATGTAAGCGACTTTTTTCCTTTCGCAGTAAAGCAACCGAGCGTTGAAATTGTAAAAATCGTTCCCGTAACAAATGTAGGATAGCGTTATGAGTTAGCAGTTGTTATGAAAGCATGCTAATTTGGTAGTTACATGCTTGATAGTATGAAAGAAACTTGATGAAGTAAGTGGACAGTGGAAGGGAGGAGTAGGCTTCTTCTTGGAAAGGATTATTGTTTTTATTTTGGACAGTGGACAACAAATCAGCTCGTTACTCTCGCAGCAGTCCATTATGGAAAGGCCTGTTTTCTGATTTACTATCTGCACAATGTAGTCAAACAAAGGTCACACATGTTGCTTATTTACATGTTTGGTATCTGTTGTAGCTACACTTCAATCGAAACATGGCTGTTTTCATCACAGACCTTATGATGCTCTGTGATTTGCTGATTAACCAATATTATTAGACAGCTGTGCTGTCGCTGAAGTCTTTTATCTAATCTTGCTCAGTTTGAAAGCGAAATAGAAAAGTATGTTACCAACGGGATTCGAACCCGTGACCCACTCATTTGCTTCTTGCGCCTTATCATTCAAGAGAGGTAAGCCCCACCGATAAAATTTCTGCTTCCCCAGTTGCCACAGTAGCTTCTAATACTATGCCGGACGACATCGACACACAATTCTGCGCAGGGCGTAACTCTGTGGTACAATCTGGTGGTAGCGGGTTCATAGGTCTAATACTGTATTGTAGAAGAGTAGATTTTATAACTGAGATGTCTACCAATGATGCCTTAGTTTGGGTAGGTTATCTTTTTCCGTCTGTAAATGTTTTATAATCATTAGTCCGTATTTACTTTGTAATCGGGGTGCGGTATTTTGTGTTGGGTGTGCCAAACCGGTTACACGGTTCCGTATTCAAACCCCGTAAAGCTATTAAGAATTGACCATACGATTTGCTACAATACAATAAAATAATGTTTTCTAACTTGTCTTGCCCCTCCCCCCCCCCCCCCCCACACACACGCGATATTGCAAATTTTTACACCCACGGGGCATCAATCAAAGATGACAATGTGTTTAAGGTGGTGAGGTACGCTTTAACAGCGATTTTAAGATAAGAGCTGAACCAAGGCCATGGCATTTTAATTTAGACTCTAGTTTGTAAAGCTATTATTGTTTTGACAAGCCAATCTGGAAATTAACGAAAGAAACTGTTCACGGCAATGCTGCATAGCAGTATTTAGAAATACGTGACAATTTCTGCTGAAGTACCCAACCCGAGGCGTGACCTGATATTGTTCGGCACTTGTTGGTAAACCATCAGCTGTAGTGAGGTTTGCCACCCGCGATGCCATTGCTCTACCTTTTCTTTTGCGCACAATACTGAGCTCAGTTGTTGCGTTTGTATCAAACCGCCACCGACTTGAAGAGGGATTTATGCAAGTTATAATGTTGTCATAGAACGACTTAAACTAAATATATTATAGTAAGTGGCATCAAGGTTACGAGGTATTTGTGTTTAGTGATGTTCGGTGATGAATGTATCTTCTGGTAGATAGTAAGAATATTCTTTTGTAATTTTGTCCACTTGTCGTCTGATTGAGAATGTAGGAAGTAACATAAGAAGTAGAAGTGGACAACATGAGAAGTCGTACCTAAGTGATCTTTGGTCAATATACTGAAGCATGGTTAGTTAGGGGGGGGGGGGGGTCCAAGGAAGAGTGCCTAAATGATCTTTGGTCAATGTACTGAAGCATGGTTTTTTAGTGGGGAGTCCAAGAAAGGTTGCCTAAGTGATCTTTGGTCAATGTACTGAAGCATGGTTTTTTAGGGGGGAGTCCAAGGAAGGTTGCCTAAGTGATATTTGGTCAATGTACTGAAGCATGGGTACTTAGGGGGAGGGGGAAAATGACGCCAAGTATTTAGAAAGATCTTCTGCAAAGGAATGTACTACTGAAATAACTCACGGAACTCGCCAGCAATGATGCAGTCACTAAATGTATTACGATAGATAGTCAGAAATCGCTTGTTTCAGGCCTTCTTATATACTATACTGACGTCACTGAAATATATCTATCTATCTTGGTACCAATACCGAAGAAAAGCACAAGCAGAAAATGTAACTACTCCAGAACTATCTTATGGATAAGCCATAAGAGCAAGATATTGTTAAAACTCGTTCTGAGCATTATATCACCGCCGGTTGATGCAATTTTGAGTGAGTATCAGGGTTAAAGCACCGTGAAAGCAAATTACAAAGCTTCAAATAATTGGTGGAAAGTGCAGGAATCACCAGCTGTTTCTTTTTCACAAGTTTTTTGATTTTCGTAAAGCTTTTGCTCTGGTATGGCATGAAGCTTTTTGGCATGTTTGTGTTAGACAAGGATGTATTCTCTCTCCATTAGGCTTCGATATTTTTCTGGAAAGAATCATGAAGGATGCACTAGATACATTCTTCGGAAAGCTAAATCTGGCGGACTAGATGTCAGTGCCCTACGTTTAGCAGACGATATTGATCTAATTAATCAAATAGTGACCTGAAGGACATTACAAACAGGCTAGAGATGACTAGCAAAAGGTATGGTGTAGAAATCGGCTTAGAAAAGTCCAATGTAATAGTAAGTGGAAAACGTAAGGACCAATCTGTGCAGATTAAAGTAGATTGGAGTATCTTGGAACAAGTGACGAGCTTTTACTCCTTAGGTTCCACTGTTACAGATGACAATTTATAGCCATACGGAAATTCTGACAAGAAGTGGAATAGCATCATCTACCCTTTCAATGAATGAGAAGATGTGGAAAAATAAAAGGATCTATTTAACTAATAAACTCAGACTCAGAAAAGGTCTTGTTGACTCGTATTTACTTTTGCGAGGGCTGAACGATCAGTGAAGAGATGAAGAAGAAACTCGCTGCAATTGAGCATCTGGCAAGTTACCGAGGCAACTGTTAATTATCCGACGGAAAGAAAAGAAAAACAAACGAGTTTGTGCAAAACAAGGTAAAGAAAGTCATGCAGAAAGTGACAGAAACAATAATAGAAAGGACAAAGAGTGGAAAGCTCAAATGCTATGGACACGATATCCAGGCAGGTCAAATCAGGAGAGCATCAATAACAGGTATGGTTAAGGGATATGGTTTGATGATACCAAAACAATGGAGTGGTTTGGGATTGAGGGCACCGTCAAAGAAAGCAGGATAACGTATGGAATGGAGGAAACATGTCAAGCCATGGATGCACCATCGGTCTATCTAGAGTATGGTGTTGCGACTAAATCGCGATTCTGCGCTGATTCAACAAACGAATAAGTCAGTAATCCAAAACGAAAGACAAAAAGTCCGTCTATGTTGATCCATCGATCTCTTCCATCTACAATCAGATCTAATCTACTTAACTTTAAAATGACTATATATATAAAAGTACAAATATGGGAAACTAAATGACTAAGCAATAAAAGTATACACGGAACTCATTAAAAGCCTACACAAACATTGAATCATCATTAAACTTACACTCCCAGATTGTTAATTTCCTTCTTTCTTACTGAGAACGAGGTTTTGCGTCAATACAACTAAGTCAGTGCTCGATCCTTGCAGAATCATAAGGATGCAACGTTTCTAAATCACTATTTCATCTTTACAAATAAACTCCAACACCTAAAGTAACCATGACTTACGAAAGCATGGTGATAAGGAAAATCCCGACATATGTTTAATGATAATGATAGTCGTTGTAAACACGGACCCCTTCCATACTATGCACGGACCTCCAAACACTTGTCGTGGACCCTTGAAAACCCAGTACTCGTTATAGACCTTTCAAATTGTCTTAAAGTCCAGACTGCACAACATTCCGCTTGAGGATAATTACATATATCGAACGATAGGACTGGAAATAGAGGGTTAATATGTATTAGGTTTTTGTTACGCTTTGAGGAAGAGAATATTTCATTTAAGTGAAAATCCCAATATACTGGAAGATTTCCAAGCCCTAAGCAGAAAGAGCTCGATGTTGTAGGTAATAATTAACTAGAAATAAGAGCGTGGGGCAGGTATTTCGCTCAATTAAAGTTAAAACAACCATATTACCAAAAAGATATGCATTGAATTGTGTTGTCTTCTCACCCCATTATTTGGCACAAAGTGGACACATATGCAACCTCTGAGTTTATCAGAGGGACATGTTATGTTATTTTTTGGTTTTCGTCTTACTGGACTTTAAAATAGGAAGTAGTCCGTTTAAAATAATAGTACCCTATTTTATAATGCTTGTAGACCTTATAATGTCTTATGTTATTCTTTCGTGCAGGTTTCGAGTGCAGCATGAAGCCCTTGTGAAACAAGAAGCCGAACAGAACGAGTTTATTGAACACTTTGTGATGCAGAAGTAGAACATATATAGTAGTTGTAAGAGTTAAATATTTACTCTAAACTGTATAAGGTTCTTTTACAATGTCAGCGTTTTCATTTGTTTAGAATCGTTGTTCTTTGTTGTACTGTCTTTTTATTGCTCTTCACTGTATAGAGAGCACAGCTAGTATTTCGGATACTAAGCTCTATGTTTATATTAATGTTATCAGGATATATTCATTAATTCAGTGTTAATGATCTCAAAGGTAGTTCAAGCAGGGAAACAGTACGGGGTGCGATAAAGGGTTGTTCGCAACCTTTTTAAACACATTGTTAAAAAGTAACTTTTAAATTTAATTGTTCTCTCAACAGAATTTGGGGAGTAATGGCCACAAATCCAGGGCAAGTATTTCCTATTAGGTGTCTCCGGTAGGGACACCATTTCATACGTGACTAGTCACTAGTCACAGCAAATTGTGTACTTCATAGGAGATGGTGGTATTTCCAATGGGAGTAGTAGCTTCTTATGATTAAAAAGAACAAACTTTTTGTTTCTTATACGGTAGGTTTCATGGAACAGAATCTTTGAAGTTGAGTATTCTTTGACTCCGCCTCACTATCATCCTCTTGCAGATGATTATTTTCATTGTCAAAATATCTTTTCCCACATATGAGAAGCTTTAACATAAGGAACATCGTGCTAAAGACGATGTTATCTTCGCCACCTTGAATCCACTTCAGCAACGGGGGGACAGGAGGCAGGGGGCATGCCCCCCAAGATTTGCCAAATCTCTTTTTTTCCCGTGACCACTGGTCAATGGATAATGTCATCACGAAATTGTTTTATCTGCTAAAATTGTTCGATTGTTACACCTCACGAAACACCCCTTTCCACACAATGATCAAAGGCACCTTAGTGGAACGTGAAAAACGTAAATTTGAACCCAGCCTACTTTCTTCCCCC
>JAAAKL020002243.1:5360-26884 GCA_010016065.2 Carybdea cf. marsupialis auct. non (Linnaeus, 1758) | reverse complement strand
CACCTATCAATACTAGAAACGTGGCTTCCTCCACTTCTCTTGAATACTACACTGGGTAATGTCAAGCATGGTATTAAGCAATTCATTCTGGATGGGTTTGAAGTCCCTTTGAACACTATGGGTGAGTTAAAGTTTTGCTTCAAGACAAAATCTAGATGGCCCGTAAATTTGACAAGTCTGAGGAAATATCTGTGTCGTCTGAGTCCTCTTTTTCATCATGACCGGTCAATGCAAGCTTGAAAGTTCCACAAAACCTACATAATCCAAGATTCTAGATTTCTAGATATGTCTTGGTTATTGTCAACTTCCTGGTTGTGATTTGCTGTGACAGCACAATTAGCTTGGCATAACTGCAAACGTATGTCAGTTGCCCCCAGAAATGCCAGTTTGAGGCTATTGTCCATGAGAGGGTGACTCTTAATATGCTTCTGAACTCTTTCAGACAAACTTTAATGCTTCCAGCCATTTAGGCCTACACAAGTCCATGCTTTGTTCTAACTTGCTCTCCAAACAACAAGCATGGGAAACAGTTGGCCCTCTTTGTCTCAAGGCAATGCTTTGAATTCTCATATAAAAATCAAATATCTGGCTTGACACATCCTTTTTGTTTTGCCTTTACCTTTCCCTTGGTGCTCATTTTCAAAAATGGATGAGCAAGTAAAGATTTCACAGTATTCGTTGTTAGTGTGTTGTGATATTTAGCTTCAGCCAAGATTGATGCTGAAGTTGTTAAAATGGGGTGATTGAGATTCTGCCCCACACAACCACTGAAAACAGCGGTCAGCAACTCGATCATTCTGGTTAAGAACAAAGGGTAAGCATGTATAATATCATGCAAAATGGGGCAAAATATATCCTCTCTTTTACAATACAAAACTGGTTAAACCGGCAACATTACATGCCAAGAGCAACAGCTTCAAATTTTTAGCAGCTTGAAGGAAGACCTAGCGAAACATTGCTTGTTTAAAACTCAATGACATTATATCACAAAGTGACAGAATGACGAAGAAGCTTTATAGTTGAAATTCTTACTGTACAAGCACTTAAAGAGCCTTTTTGCTGAGAATATTTGGTGGGGCAATGCCGACCTTGCCCCTTAGCACATGCTGCTACTGCTGTACTCCATCTTAGATAATAGGAATCTCTTTAATATCAAATAGATTACAAAATCAAGATGATAAATAAAATATTTAAAAGTTTCTTACATGCTGGCTTGTCAGGTACCTCACATTCTCCTACTATCTCCTTCACAAAATTCTCTGGAAATACACCACGCTTGCCATTTAGTTCACCTTCCCACCATCCACCATCTTGTTTGTCAACATTCTTGATGATGTCTCCCTCTGACAGACTAAGTTCATCATCCTGCTCTGCAACATAGTCGAATAGAACTTTTGCTTCTACTGAATTTGGGGAAAAGTACATAGTCTCTTAATAATAACTTAAAAATTAATGAGACTCACTGGACACAAAAGTGATACTTGAAGGGGCAGTTTTAATCTCATTTTGTGAGAAAGAGGCAAATATGGGCGGTAAAATGGGAATAACCTGATCTAGTCAGCTGTGTATTCTTCCACTTATCATGCAGTTATCATACTACCTTTTCCTTAAGACATGGTTTGACACAATAGAAGCATGCCTACAAATAATCTCAGAAGACCATCAAAATAATCTGGCAAAGAACAAGATGTAGTTACCATGACAATTGCTAGCTGTATCATTTGAACGATCTAGAGCCAATTTAAAACAAGAATCAGTCTTCAATGGCAGAGAAACACTTAATAGTATTTTATGGAGTCAACTAATAGTTTGATGATGATGATGATGATGATGATGATGATGATAATGATGATGTGATTTGAATGTCATGCACTCCCCTTGTCCGGGGCTAGGGTGGTGCCCATGTGCATGGGACTTGGAGCATAGAGCACTTTAAGACGGGATGCCTGGCATCACCAACGGTCCTTCCGGGATTTGAACCCTTACCCTCTTGAACTTAAGGCAAGGCACTTATCCACTAGACCACTGCGGCTTCAGTTTAAAGATCACTATATCGAAAATGGTTAAAACCACACTAGATATGTACAGTTTTATCAGTAACATAACCCTCAATTCATGGGCTTTTAGTGAGTGAAGATCACTGACATAGAAACATAGATGCATATAATGTTACAGCAATAATAGAAAGCAACTCTGTGCTACTGAAAAAGCAAACCGATGACTACTGATTCTATGTATGGAGAGAATCTCATGGAGAGAATCTTGATATGAAAAATGGTCTGTTAAATTTTGCACTCTTAACTGTTACAGGAACACTAGAAATAAGTGCACCTTGAAAACAAGGTTTGCAATATGACAAAAACAACCAAAATGGATAGTCTACTAAAGTTGACAAAAAGTCCATCAAAATTTTAGTAAAGTCAGGGTACAGGTACATACATTATCACTGGATTATATACCGTAATATATTCCATGAGACTTCGATGCTTTATCACTAAGAGACCAATGGACTAAGGAGTGTTTTAATATGAAAATTGATGGTTGCTATGGAAAAGAAAAACCTGAAGAGAACTTGGAGGAAGACAGCAACTGATAACCTTCAAAGTGGGCTCTGTAGTCTAAAGATACACAGAAAGAGCAATCTGCTGTATGCTAAAGAATGCTGTCAACCAGTTAAAAGCCTGATGAAGGGAAGAAAGACATGAAAAAGTAACATAGTACATATGACATGATAATATCAACCATGCACACTAGTCACTATGATGAAGTAATGTATGTAGTTCTGCATCAATACATGATGTTTGAACCCTACATTTTCATTTCTTAGTATACTCCTTGGAAAACTGAAATATTTTTGATGTGATTAACCGGCCACAATATGAAACTGCTAATTACCATTGAAGTCTGTCTTTGATGGTGGGCCTCCCTCTACTTGCCTGGCTGGCTGCACCCATGGAAGATTTCATACTTGATTTCCAGCTGGCTCTATTCATGGGGTCACTTGAACCAAAGCCCAGCCAGAGCTGTCATCCATGTCATCGACATCCAAAACCAGATAACTCCATCACTTGCTTGATTGCATCACTAGATCTTATACCAGAGCATGAGCCTCTCCCTGAAGAGTGTACGTAATGTTGGCTACTACTAGCTTGGACAGCAGTTGGCTTGAAGGGGTTGACTGCACCTCGTCACATCTGATGCTACAATTTTGCCTAATTGTTGCCCTGTAATTATGTTGAATGGTTGATAAGTCACCTATGGTCATGGGCCATGTTTTGCTGAAGCATTGGGCACTTACTGGTGGGTCCTCAGTGTCAGATGCCTTGATGAAAGGATTGGGAGAAACTCATTGAATTTGTTCAAAGCAGACTTGACATGTGTGATTGAGGCCAGTGAACAGCTACCAACTGCAGAAAGCATGTGAGGTGAGCCAAGCACAGCAGAGCCAACAGAAACCGATTACTGGGTTCTGCCATTTCTAGGCCATGCCTCAATTCTACACATTTTACATAAGAAGTTGAGGTCCTTGTTTATCCTTTTCATTCTATTACACTTTTTGTGCACCCAGTATTTGCACTAAGAGCACAAAATGCACATGAAAAGCACACTGAACAAGGGTACCCAACCCTTCATTACATGCAAGCCAGGTCCAGAAAATTCAGAAAATGACCTTTGTCTTGATGACATTAATTCTGTGTCTTTTTTTTTCAAATTCAGCTTTCCAGTAGACCTCTGACACACTCCTCTAGGACCACCTTTACATCCTCTATATACCTGTGGACAGATTTCCTATAGAGGATAAAGTCAATCAGAGTCACTATAGACCCAGATCTGCAGGTGATAATGATGGCCAGCACATTTCTTGAAGCATGTGGTGCCAAGGAGAAGATCATGGGCAATTGCAAATTCCAATAACCTCTGACCTTCAACATCAGAGTCCGAACTTTGATAACCAAAACCACCATGCACCTCTCCCAGCAGAAATTTTAGTATTTAACTATTCCAGTCACCACACAGGAAAAGAAATTTGGAGGTAGGGATCTTAGATGTTACTGAACTCAGCTCTGCAAAGAACATGTCTTTATGTACATCATTGAGTCCACTTTGTCAAGAGTACACCGATAGGATGTAAATGACTTCCTGTCCAACAATCAGCTTGACTAAGATAATGCGATCTAATACACAAAAGGTATCAAATACATCATCAGCTCCTCAGCAACCTAAACTCCAAATTCAGCAGAGCCATTCTCGTTACCACACGAGTAGAGTTTGCACTTACCCTTTTCAATGGTACCTGGTCTCTTGAATGCAGCAGATGTTTCTACAATAAAGTGTTTCACGGACTCTACCCCAAAGAGTTTTCACATTAAGTGTACTAACTCAAAATTGTCTCAGGCACTTGCACGATTTGCCTTGATGGCCCAACTCTGCACCCTGCAACTGAATTGAAGGGGCCAAGCCACAGACACTACTGACATGAATGCCAGCACTTCCTGTAACTAGATGAGTGTTTGAATTTGCCATAGTAGATTGGAAACAAGATTTTACAGATGCACCTTGTCCTAGCTGACCTTCAAACTCAAATTCATGGTGTCCAAGCAAACCAGACTTACCAATGTTCAGAGAATTGAACAGAGAATGACCTGCTGTGAGATACCCAACAGATGTAGAGTGCAATCCAGCATGACAGTTGCTGCATGGCAGACAGACACTTCTTGGATTTTCATTTGACTTTTTCTGCCATTCGCAATAGTTCCTGGGTTATGGTTGACACAATAATCATAAAAGTTTTGATCATGCTTCCATAAACCTGATAGACCTCTCCTCAATGTATGGTTGGGGTGAACACTAACATATGCAGCCAAGGATGTTCTGGTTCTCCTTGGAGTAGGTTATGGAAGTGTTGAAGTTATTGCTTTAATAGAACTCTCCTGGCAGCTAGCACTTTCAGTGCAACCAATGTGTTAAAATGTGGCATGAATGCGGCATGAATGCGGCATGAATTTGGTAACAATCAAATGAGAACATAAAGCAAAACAGTCCCTTGCAGGACCAACACCATATCCTACCACACAAATATGATTTTATACTTGAAAATTGGAATATCTGCTCCCTTGGGAAACATGAAGTGAAAGAATTTTGACAGATAGGTTGAGCTGACTGAATGTTGACAATTTTGCATCGCAGGAAACTAAGGTCATAATAGCATTCTTATGTTGGAACATCCTTATATTATACTATGTAAGCTTTTCTACTCTGATCATTAAAAAAATTGCAATGAAATGGAATATTGCTCATGCTGTGTCATCTTTTCGATGGTTATCACAGCAGCTTCCCGTCTTGGAACTACACATCATTGTTCCAATTTCTGTGGTATTAGCTATTGCTCTCAAAGAGGCAGATTTACCTAAACCAGAGAATGCCCTCCACAAGGAACTTGGCAATCTGCTCAAGAACTACATGGTGATTTTTTCTAGGTGATTTGGAATCTGGGGTTGGTAACAGCTCAAAAGGGTGGGATTGTGTACTAAGTAACCTTGGTCTTTGTCCAGTAAATGATAATGGTGTGATCTTCTATCCTTTGCCTCCATGCATTGTCCAGGCTTCACCACAAATCCTGACAGAGAGTGGCGTGGGTGTCCAATGATCAGAAGTCCACAAAGAAGATTGATTACATCCTTGTGTCACATTGTTAGGGTTTTTCTATAAAACATGTCCAGGTGAGCCTGAGCTAAGCATCAGATCAAAAGCTTGTAATGGTCAAGATTAAAATTAGAATGAAACAAAATAAATAGAATCAATCTTTGTCCCTTCCTGATTAATCTGTTGTACCCATCCACAAGTATGTTAGGAGTTGGAACTGAAACAAAAAAATACATTCAAGTTGGCAATCCTGGTTTTCCTCTTGGGGATGAATATGTCACACGATGGTGGCTTTAGTTGATTCTCTTACTGAATCATGTCCAAATAGCCAGAATAAAAACTAGATTTGGGATGGATCTTTACAAGTTGTTGAGCAGCACTCAGCAGCAAAGTTGCCTCCAAACCATTTACTACAATTTCCTATACAAAGGAATTAGATGTTTCCTGAAAAAGGACAAAGGAGTCTCATGGAATAAAGAGACTGTGGAGCCTGAAGTAGTTGCTACGAAGCAGAACAGTTCTGGCCTTTTCAAAAAGATATGACAATAGACAGGTATAAAGTAAGCTGTGTATGACAACATGACAGACAAAAATGGTGTAAGTGACCTAAGCAGAATTTGGAAAACCAAAAAAGTTGAAAGAACACTTTTCAGAGCTCAACAACAGACTGATCCCTTCTATGACACACACAGATTTCCACTTTATCTTCATTACAGCCCCCCTATAAGAAAATACAAACAGGTATACTTTCACAGGAGAAGGTTTGCAAAGTTGTTGGCAACCTGAAGAAAAGGAAAGGTGTAGATCCTGATAAAGCAACTGCTAATGCAATGAATTTTGGTCTTGATCATTTGTAGCTGTGTTATTAATTAATTCCAGGTGCATATGTGAGCAACAAGCTACTGAAAAGGTCATGGCAGCACAGGACACATTTTCTATCTCTGGAGAAATTTTGGAGAAACACAATCAATGTGAGGATGCCTTTGTTACAATCTTCATTAACTTTGAGCAGTTTTTTGAGAATGTTGCATGAATTTACAATGTCTATGAGGTAATAAGTTTTTTATTCCCTAGCATTCCTAACAAAGTAATAGTACAATTTTCTATACGGTCTTAAAATAGAAATGGTTGAGAATTTTCACATATATAGCCTACACATTCTTGATAGCATTTGTATCGCATCATTCATCCTTAAAAAAACTTATGCCCAGAATTTTCACATTATGTTTTCTCTGAGGCACTTGTATGCCTTTTTTCCTTAATGGCTCTCCACTATTTCTTAAACCTGGGTAATTCTGTGAAACAGCATTTCACTGGAGACTGTTCTTCAAATAGCAACACAAGTTCAACCACATGTGAACATAAAATGTTGGACTTTAAAAAATTAGGTTAACGATCTGGTTTACCTCTTGCTACCATGAAATCCGCAGGCTTTGTCGCTAGATGAGGGGGGCCATTATTGGGGCAAAAGACAGACTTTTTCAGACAATGCTTAATTAACACCTAGCACTGTACTGAGGGCAAATGCTGCATCATAAAGCATCCCCCTCCACCCAAGTCCCGTTACAACTCTTCAAAGGATCCTTTTGAGATCATTTGGCAAATTAAATGTCATGGTAATATGCGTGTAAAGTTGGTAGTCATAGTCACGCGTCGTTACGGGCAAACCGTTGAGTGACCCGACATGGCGACACTGGAAAAGATGTGGCTTATGGATCAGCTTAACTTGACTCAGTCAATAGGAAATGCCAAGCCACACATTACACTACCAGTCATCAGTTAATGAAAATAATAACAATAATTTTTCTCTGTTCTGTACAAATTCCGCTCATTATATAGGATAAACTGAAAAGTTCGTTGGATGTCGTATACTAAGCTAGCTTCATCAACGCTTTCATTTCCCGCTTCATGACGATTCCCTGATAACATCCCGGTATTTTGAATTGCTGCACCATTGTCGACTTACGGTATAAAACATATGGGAGAGTTATTATTTTACCTCGACCATCTTGTATCCATGGGAAGTGTAGAGAAATGACTAGAGAGGCAAGTAATTGTCAGATGCAATTCAACCTGCAAGCAATAACGCTTCGGCGTTTGTCAACAGTGACATAAGAGGTTGACCAAACTTTATGTTGCTTGAATTTAAGTCCAAACAGTCACACGTCATTGTCTGGTATGGTCTACTGTAATTTCAAAGTCTGTTTTCTGGCGTAAGTGACTCCTTTCCTTTGCAAGCTTGCTCAGTGCTCAGGTATTCCACTGCGCCGATCACCCAATCGATCGAGCATACATGCACAAACGCTGTCTTCGATGAATGCAAGTACCCATGGCTTCCTTCAAGCTTCAGAACTAATTAACACGTGGTACTAGTTGCTCTGTAAGCAAATATCCATTTCCGATACACTATCAATCGTTCCTAGCAGCATTTACAGTGGTTGATACCCTTTCAATAACCTCAAACCCGCCACTGCACTGCACAATCACTCCAAGGAACGGGAGGATGGTGTATTTAGATACACATCTTATTCCTAAGCTGATGCAGGAAGACTGTCATGGTCTCTAATCTAAAAACGCTAGTGCTATTTGATAGGGCAATCATCATCGAGGTGTATTCTGATGCACGGAAATAGGTCACTATCAAAGGGTATAATACATAGCAGAGGAGATGAAGGACTAATTACTTGTGACGTGATGCTTACCCATGGTTTCCCGTTGATCCTTCCTGTGAGAAAATAACTAAATGGCATAAAGTTGTCTTTAAACAAATGCTGGGGGGTAATGGTGGATTACCGAGCCCAAAAATCCAAGGACTTGAGCATCTTGTAAGTTACTTCCTCGCTCCACTCTGTCATGCGACCGCTCGCTGGAGGACAAGATCGAATTCAAGGTTGGTCAGGAGTATTCTCGTTTCAACAGGGGGTAAGCTTGTACACAAGAGAGGAATAATGAAGCAAAATGTGAAGTTCTGAATAATAGTTTTGTAAAAGTATTACAAGAAGAGCTATTGTGATATATTTATCTTTAATCTTTTTAGGTTTCTTTTCTCAATCTACCTTAAAACTGATAAATAATTTAAATGTTGTTTCACTTGTTTTGAAAGAATGTGACTCCCTGTAAAGTGTGAATTTGTAATTGGCCTTGATGAACTTTATAATCCAAAACGAGGTTAGCAAGTGAGTGTCAGTTGCTGTAGCAAAAAGCCGCCGCAAAACCTAAGTTGCCACAGGGAACACGATGGAGACACCCTTTCGAAAGTATGGTTGCCAAGAAAAGAGGAAAAAACACCCCAAGAAATCATCGGCAAGCACTGGTATTTAAACAATCATCTTTCTCTTACATGGGCCAAGAGAAGTACAGAATGGACACCCGGGAAGAAGATAGTAGGAAGAGGAGCAGCAAGGAGAAGGCTGAAAGATTGTTACTGTTGATCATCATGCTGATTCATCACGTATTTTCACATGATTATTTCTTTATTTTACAAAAGAATCTATATCAATACAAAATACTTAATAAATCTGGGCATCGTGTTAATAAGAAACATCATTAAAACATGTGATACTTTCTGTTTCTCTGGTATCTTTTTAAATATGAATATATATCAAGTCATCTCTTCTCAATAATACTTTGCAGCATTTGATGAGCTTTGGTCTGATTGTCGCGCTGGCTGACAGTCTTTCCGGGGTTGATTAACATGGTGCAGAGAAGCTGGTCTGCAAAATTGCGTAGAGCTGGGCACTGATACCTCCAGGTATAATATTGGGAGATAATTTGATGACTAGTTTACCTGGTTCAGTTGGTAGAGTGCATGCAGCAAATGCGTGGGTCAGGTGTTCGAATCCCATTCGTGACATAATATTCTATCTTTCATGAAAACATGTGCGTGATAAAGGGATTCTTCTTCACAATATTGGAATGTGCTCTAGAGATAAGGAGGTCTAAGGCATGACCCGAGGTATGAGTCACAAGTTCCCTTTAGAGAACAGAACTTGATTCGAAAGATAGCCTTGTTTCGTTGCTAAGAAGGGCTTCACTTCCACAACTAATCAAGACTACTTTCTTTGCACTTTGAGGAGGAGTGCTCTGTTAACGAGAGAAGTGAAAGAGGATCAGAAAGAGTAGTTAGTGAATATCTGGTTAAACAGTATCTGAATTGTTCATTTTAGTTTTAACGAAACACATGGCGCATCCGATGGACTGACGACAGTCACTATGACTATGAGAATGAGTTACAATTGTTATTCTTAAGATGTCAGACTGAAGTATTGGTAGATATCAACATTCGTTCCTGTTTTGCATAAACGAGATTCTGTTCTAGAAAAGTCTATAAAATCCCCTTTTTATTGGGTGAATGTAAAACAGTGATCCCAAGTGTTGTGTTGTTGTGTTGTAAGCATCGATTTCCACACTGCTGATTGAGATGTCATGTTCAGGCCTAATGACGTCAAGGCCATGAAGAAAGAAAAATGTCAATTTTTCTTCAATTTAGTTTGGTCATGCATCTATTTAATTATTGTATTATAAACGATGAAGATGAATATAAATGAAACTTTATAGACTCAATAGATCCGAGTAACTCTTCCTGTCACTGCCTGAACTTGCATTGTTTGTTTGGAGGGTTTTTTTTTTAAAAAATCCTCAATTTAGACGCTGCCATGGCAACTTCTTAATTTCATTCGACATACTAATTTGATGTTCTGTGGAGAGGAAATTAGGTACACATCTGTAATGGGTATATACTATCTGTAATTAAAACATGACCTGATAATTGACATTTATATGCCACTCTTCTTCTCTTGTCATTGTTGTAGCAGACTGAAGGCAGGTGCAATTCCCTCAACATTTTCAAATCTTCCATCATATATATCATTTACCACAACATCAGATGTTGCCAAATGCAGCTTCTAGACTCATCAATGGAAATCATGTTACCAAACAAAAATGTAAAGCTTCAACTGAGTCCTATAGAGCCTGCTCAGTAGAGTAAATCAAGAGGAAAGTGCTCAGCCCACTGCATATATTTGCTGTTGACAGGGAAATTCACTATTGATATATCATATGGACCCGCAATGTAATATGCCATCAATTTCTATTTCACTTGTGTGATCTGATTAGCGTACAGTGGAGGAGGTAGTCAACGGTGTCATTATGAAACCAGAGACTAATTCTCATATTGTTTAAGGGAAGACCAGTTGTTGGAGTCAACGTCTAATCGTGTGGCTGAATATAAGTGCTGGGTAAATCAAGATATTTATGCATCGGCCGAAGGGAAGAAATTAACTCTAGAATGAAAGCGGAGTTTCTACTCGAGCAGATAATATTGTTTTTTGTCGCAAAGTCACGTAATCGTTTGCCACCAGCGACTATTTTGTTTCCTTCACTGAATCATACTCAAAGCTCAGCAGTCTACAGTGAAATAAGAGGTCAGATTATTTATTTCTTCCACCCGAAAGAACCTCCAGCAAAATCGCCCAGAAAATTGGTGTTAACAATGGTCCCCTATGGGCCGATTATCTGAAGATGAGAGATTCGCAACTGACCGAATACGAGGACATTTATATTGTGATGAGTTACGAAATATATGTAGTAAAGCGTGTAGAGTACTCCTCAAGCCAAAGCTTTGTCCTAGGGAGAACGGGGGGAAACACTACAGATTATGCAGCGTTACCATCTATGATATGCTCACTAGTACGTCATTACATGGGCATTGTTGCTCTGTGCCCCAGTAGCTTTTTTACACCATATACACCTACTTCCCCGGAGGTCCACAGTCTTACAACATAAATTCAGTAGAAAGGTCCAGAGTCTGTTAGCTTGAAGATGGGAATAGTATCTCCCGAAACGTAGCTCAAAAAAGATTGCGACTCAGTACATGACAAACATCTACCATCTACTGTATTCAAAGCTTCAATTTGCAAACTAAACTATCAAGACTAAACTTCATTAAGTTAACTACCTGTAGAAAGACATTTGATGGATGGCATTTGGCAAAGCAGTGCAACAGTTTAGGCGCTTTCTGGCTTTGGCTTTTATGAGTGAGAAACAAATAATGTTGCCTCAGTTAGTTCGATAACCCCAAAACAGAAGTATTCAAGGCCTTGAATATGCTAATGATCATTGTATTGGCGCGAGGATTTTGCTGAATAAAAAGGAAGAGCTGGAATTCACCGCTTTGAACATTATCAAGGGGCATCAATACTGCTTCCAGATTATTGAGGAGTGTTCGGATATTTAAAATTAAAGATAATTATAAAAATCATTATGATGATCTAAATGTGCAATTAATGAGACCATTTACTGGAAATCCCTGTCTGCTCTAAAATTAAATCTCAGCAAATGTTGTAAGCTAAGCATTTTCTAGTATACATTGTAATAACGCTGCTGACGACAATGCAGTTTAACTGGTGTTCGAAAAATTGTTAGAATTTAATGGTATTAAAGCACAGGCTGTAATCTAACGTTGGAGGAGGAGTGGGTTGAGAGGAAGAAGATTACAATAAAAATCATGATGATATAGTGGGTTAAAGATACCAATTGTTTGCCTAATTATGTGCTTTGTTAAATTTCTGCTCTTAGGGAAAAAATTGTTAATGAATAAACAACATAACATTGAAATAGTATAATTTCTGCTATAAATGGTCAAAATGGTAAAGGGGCCATTCTCCCCTCCCACCCTTCCCCTACATTATGCCAGATACCCCTCCATTATTTTTCAGAGTGATTGCCAATTTTACAGTGAAATGGTTGGGCGATAGAACATTCTTCCACTGCTTTTATTATGTGGAGAGGGAATGACTATGACACCCTGCAGAACTTATAACGTCAATTGTCAAAGGGTGACCATTATTTCAAAGCCAAGTCAAAATTTCTTGAATTATCAGATGATTAGAATGCTAATTTCATTCCAATAGCGGTTAGATCAGCTGATCTTACCCTGCTGACAGAAGTTCAAAATACGAACTTGAGCAAACAACAATGTAAACAAGCAAGACGTTTCTCATGGTGTGCTAACCATATGGCTCTCAAGGCAAAATTTATGCCCCTAGTAGGATGGTGACAGCAGGTTACTTCTTTCACCCTTTAGTGCCTGTAATGTTTCCCTAAGCCCTATTAATGCATCAAATATCCTCATCCGTTTCCTTTAAGCATGTAGAAGTGTCCATCGATGTCAATGCCGACTTTTAATTTTTCAACTGCTGGATGGACATAATAAAGTATATAGGGAGATAACAGTCTGAACAGTAACTTGACTGAACTCAAACATGCCATGAAGTTACAGAGATACAAATGAAATACACGAAAGACAGTTTATTGCCCAATAAGCCTATAGTAAAGAGCCTTGCAGGTATTCAGAAAGGAGTTGGAGTGTCTCATGATCATAGCTTTGTATTTAGCTGTAGAAGAGGAAGGTTTAATCATTCAGCATGAATCCTTTCTTTCATACGACTTGTAGGATGGGAGGGATTTCACCAAAGCACGGGGGAGATATAAGTAGAACCGAATTTCAAACGATGTTGAAAATGACTGACAAAAGTGATCATCATCACCCTCTTTAGTAGGGCACACCAGTACCCATCACAGTAGTTCTTAACCAGTATTTTCTGTTACATATTCCTATACCCAATTTTGAGACACCGAATGCCTTTTATGTCAGCTGTTGGAAATTTCGTACTTAGCCTTTATAATGATTCCAAGGTTCGTTGATCCTTTGTTTGCTTTCTGTATGTAGAAGGAAACCATGATGATAAACAGAGGTATTATAGCAAGCGTGATTCCTCGCAAGACACTTGCTTCGGTGCGTGTGAAGTCTGCGTTGCCGTATTCAGACACCAATAATACTGTGGTGTTGATGTACTCACTGTTATAGCTTTGGTGACAGTTTCTGGTAGACCTTAGCTCATAGGATTTGGAATAGCTGTTCTCTTTGAAGGCAAGAGGGCTGGAATCTCCACTTCTCTGATAATTCTCCCTAATGAGAATTTTCTTTTACACAAGATTTATCAAATTTTGTTTGTAGCTTTTGTGAACTGTCTTGGTTCTTTTGAATCTCACGTGTTTTGCAATCGGGGCAAATGTCTTTGTCTGTTGGTTAAATCAAGATTTTATTGGTCATGTACGTTTTTTGGAATGTATCAGAGTGATATAGTAGTTTCACACATTCCATCAAGAATTTGTGATGACTGAAGGTTGACATCAGTATTATAAAATCTCCAAGGTGAAAATCGTGGGACCACGGGGAATCGAACCCACGTACTACACAGTTGCGCAACGTTGGATGCTTTCTCACTAAGTTGCGTGCCCATACCAACGAGAGGGGGAAATTTAGGATGTCTATTGTTGGATATTGCGTTACAAAAGGTTCCTGAAATAATCCGGGGTCTGATATTTTCAACTTTAAATAATATTTAATGTGCTGTGGATCGATTAAGATGGCAACACCCCCGATGGATACATTTCTACTTTTATTTTCGGCATCGCATGTTAGTAAATACCGAACTTTTCCCAATGTCTAATACTTTATTTCGGTGTCAAGTTGATGCACATGATCATTCAGATTGCGCTGATGCATTAAAATTCTGCTTGTTCTGTGACCTCGTACATATTCTTTGAGCTTGAGCTTACACTGAATATGAATACGTTTGTAACACATTTGCAGGTGACAAGTTGGGGTTTTCTGGGGTGGGGTGGGATGGGATGGGTGGGATGCGGGCTAGTTTGACTTTAATAACAGGCTGTTGGACCTGGTTCCTCATTGTGGAGCGCACCCCTTTATGACCAACTCGAATAGCGTTGTCGTTAGGTACACTGTTTAAGAGGGTTATCAGTGGCTGGATTCAACAGTCGTTCCTACTGAGGCACGGACGGCTGTTGGATCTTAAGGAGCCGTTGAGCTCTTTAAAAAGGCATTTTTATCCTGCTGGGGATCACTTCTCAATGAAACAATTGACAACAAATACTGCTATTGTTTCCAAAGCTTGCGAGTCATTTCTTAAGGGACCGAATTCCGAAACACGACGGTTGCTGGCAAGGTTACACTCAATAACGGTCTTCTTAATTTTCTTTTCAAACGTCTCAAAAAACCCAGACATATTAGCCTAACGTAAACTGGACATATTTTAAGGCCAATTTCATGATCACGTGACAAACTGGCTGTTGGGAAAATTGAAGAAATTACAGTGCCCGGGTTTTCATTCGAAGAAAAAACTTCTTTACGTTTTTCCAGTTCGTTGGGCAGGCGTTCAGGTGAGCAGATCTCCTTGGCTCTGTTGACCAGACAAGTAATGAGGGAAAGCTTGACTCTAAGTGCACAGAACGAATCCCATCTTGTGTAGAGATCGCAAAAGGTTGGTTTTCTGTAAATACTAGTAATGAATTCATCAGTGGATTTCTCAACTGATACATCTATAACGGCAGTTGGCCATTGCTATTTTCATGCTCAATGGTGAAAGATAGAGCAGGATGTGATGATGATTGAGGATGAGAGTAGAAATCATGTAGAGGTGACGATAATGATAATGATGATGATGTATATCATGATGGAATGTTGGCTAATTTTGGATTGAGTGGTCAACCCATTGCAACACCATCAACTTTCTTGTACATAACATTATTGACACTAAACTCCACTTCACGGGTTTAGTAATAGGTGATGCTGACAGATCATTAACATGATGTAGAGTATCAACACAAATGGAAATAGCATCATCCAATGGCGCATTGGTGAACAATAGCACAACATTAAAAGAAGACAGGGAAACCTTAGACTGGAAAGATGGTTGTCGTACTTCGTCTGCAATGCTGAAGGAATCTGCAACATTCCAAGAAGAAAATTTCTTCAAGATCGGTTCCAGGATCTCCTTCACCCACCTTGCGAGTTCATGTTGACAGGAGCCGTCTATGGACAGTATAAGCCTAAGCGGAACGTCTGGTTTGTGGACTTTCGGTACATTCGATGCGCATTCCTTTCTTTTCATTTTCAGTACCAACTTTCTTTATTATTTGTGAAGATAAAATTCTGATGATGCATTAATGGCGGTATCATCTGCATACCGCAAATTTTAAAATTTTGTGCCGCCAATCCTGGTGGCTCCTCTAGTTCCCTCTGGATCCGTTCGCTGTATAAACCAGGGAAAAGAACACATCCTTGTCAGACTCCTCTCTGATTTTAGCAAACGTAGAAACACCATTGCCTACTCTGATTGCTGCTGTTTGGTTTCAGTGAAGGTGTCTGATGATTCTCAGGTCATTGCTACTGAAATTGATTTTGCTCAAGATATTCAACATCTCCTCACGCTTGACCTTGTCGAAAACTTTGATATAATCAATAAAGCACATATACATGTTCTGTTTCATTTCAATGGCCCTCTCTGATAGCATTTTCAGCATGAATATTACATTCCTGGAAGCATAGTCCTCGACAAAACTACACTGCAACTTTAATATCTCTGATTAGGTTCTATTTCTTGCTCTCTTCATCAACACTTTCAATAAGATTTTCATTACATTCCTTATTAAGCTTATTGTTCTGTGTTATTCACATAATATTGCTCCGAGTTTACTTGACAGAACAATGAAGGTGGACTTGTTCAGTCCTTAAGGTATTTTTCCTGAGTTATGTATCTCGTTTACAGACATCTGTTAACTTCACTATTCCCATCTCACCAAAGCGCATGCTCATTTTAACACTTACCTCATCAGATTCAATTGCCTTGTTGTTTTTCATCTTATGCACGACAGAATGCACTTCAGCTTGGAGAATTTCCGGACCGTCAATTTGGAAAAACACCTCCTTCATCAGGCAGCAGATCATTGCTGTACTCAATCCATCTCTCAATGATTTTCTCCTTCTCAACGATAGGATCTCCTTTCTCCGACGTGATGCAACCAGCTGAAGTACAGCCCCTCTTTCCACACATCTCTTTGCTGCTTCTCTGCCTCGTCACACCTTTTGCTTGGCAATGTCTCCTCAGCATCAAGGAAATCCTTCTTGAACTTTGCATCAAGTTCCTTGTATGCATCCTCATCATTCTTGATCTTGTATTTCCTCCCTTCTTCCATCAACTCAAAAATATCCAAAGTTATCCAATTACGTTTACTCTGTATCTTCTCTGGTGGAATAACTTTTTTGCAACCCCTGCAAGTGCTTCCTAGAAAATTTGCCACTTGTTACTCGTTTCAGCCCCTTCGTCCTCCAGCAATTTAAATCTTTTATCCATTTCCACTGTGTACAAGTTCTTGATATTGCTGTCTTCTTTGAGTTTTGCATAATCAAGTTTCTTAGCCCCCTGTTGATTCTGAAATTTCTTCAGTTCTATTCAAATATCGCATATGAATGGGACATGGTCACTACTTAAGTCGGCATCTGGATAGGTTTTCGTTTTCTTCGTGTATGTATGCATGTATGTATGTAAAAAGGGAAAGCAAAACACCGCAGTTACCTTAGGTTTCACGTCCTGTCTGCTGATGCGGTCAGAGGAGCGTTAGCAGACAGGACATGAAACCTAAGATGACTGCGGTATTTCGCTTTCCTTTTTTAACACTGCAATGTAGTATTAGGTTCTACCTTGTTGCATTGAGCACTCTAGCTACGGTATCAATACTTGTGGGTATGTGTGTATGTATGTTTGTATGTATAATATATGCGGAGGCATTGACACTAGCTAAGAATGTGCTCAATGCATAAATGCAAAGCTTACTTAACTTTGAAGCAAGAGAAAACAAGATTTGTTGCTACAGAGATGGGGATAGACACCTGGCACTTCTGCTTCAGTTTTGTTCAATATTCAATCTTGAAATCGGTAACACCTTCTTCCTTGAAAAAGATAAGCATAAAACTACATGGTCTCATCCTAGATCCAAACGCGGCCGCCTTATCGATTTCATCATTATTTGAAAACAGGAAATCATTGACTTATGCAATGCGCTTGTTCTCCGTAGTAAGGAATGTGATACTGATCACAAATTGATCCGCTGTAAACTGAAGTTACGAATTCGCAAGAAAATACGCATGAGTGGCGTGAAAGCCCCTAAACAATTTGATGTATCCAATTAGAAAAGGTGGAAGAAATAACCGCACTTTACAATATGCTGGGTGATGTTAACTTTGACGACACATGGGAGGACTTCAAAAACAACGTGTATAATGTTGGAACCAAAGAACTCGTCTTCATTGACAGACATCATAAGGACTGGTTCAATGACAGTAGTGACACTATCAACGAGCCAATCAAAGCCAAGCATCCGCTTTATCAAGACTTTCTAAGCGCATTACCAGACAATCGTAGAGAAGCAGCAAAAGTACTGAAGGAACACAAGGCACTCTTGCAGCGTGAGCTCAGGAAGATGAAGAATGATCGGTGGAGTAACATGGCAAATGAAACACAAAAAAGCATTTAATAGACACAAGACAAAAACCTTTTTAACAACTTTCACGAAAAGGTTTTCGGTCCTAGATCATCTCGTATTGCACCTCTAAAATTACTTGATGGTAGAACCACAATTAAATACCCTGAAGGTATAATGGAACGCTGAACTGAGCATTTTACCAACTTGTTCTTTAACCCGTCCGTTGTCGATGACCCAATTATTAATGATCTACCCCTCCAACATTTGATGAAGTAAAGAGGGCTGTCAACCAAATAAGCACCGGCAAAGCCCCTGGGCTCGATGGAATTTCAACACTTTATGATATAACTAGGCTAGACACTGTGGCGGTTCTCCATTGCCTTCTACAGGGTGGACCAAGAGTAACCACTGTAACCTTCCCCCACTAGGAGAATGCCGTTGACAAGATGGGGATCGTAAATCATACGCCTTCACTACCAATGCTTGCTTTAATGCACGATCTCTAGATCGGCCCTTGGTCATGGCTATAACCCCCGTCAGGGTGGCTAAAAGGTAGTCAGTCTAGCCCAAGGACTCCCCCAAAGTCTGCAGAAAGGGGAGCGGTGATTATTTCCTCTCCACAGGCTGCCTTAAAATCCTCCAACAAATGAACAAGAGACGAGAGGGCAAGGGCAGCGACAGGGTATAAAGAAATTAATAAATCGAGTGATAAAGTACATGTGCAATAATGTGGGGGAACAATACAACACCAAATGTAATGAAATAGAAACCGTTTCAATGACAGTCCTAAAGAAGCCCAAAAACAAATAAAGGACGCAACCGGAAGGCACTTCAAATCTCAACTACTGAAATCAAGAAAAGGAGAGCTACTCATTGATGAAAATGAAATCCTTGGAAGATGGAGGTAATACATTGAAGAGCTGTGCAGCGATAACATAGAAGAGCCAATCAAATACCATGATCAGCTTACAGGACCACTAAATAACGAAGAGGAAATCCCATTCGCAAAATCCCTAACGGAAAAGCTGCGGGACCAAAGGAATTCCCTATAGCACTTGTCGGAGTCCTGGACGATGATGCAGTTGACATTTTACACCGTTTTCTGAATGAAATTTATGACCAAGAAGAGCATTCACTTGATCTAATCTAATCGATTTCATTGCCATTCCCCCCCAAAGGGAAGCAATAGAGTGTGCAAAAGTTAGAACCATATGGCTTATGAGCCATACAATCAAAATTCTTCGTCGAGTCATCATACTCAGCTGAGCCATAGATAAAGACGACAAATCCACCCAGAGATTGCTAACAGCCAGTACAATTTTCCAATAGAGGAACAAGAAACGCCATCTTTATTCTAAGAATGTTTTGAGAACGAGCACTTGAAATGAATCAAGACCGTCACTTCTGTTTCATAGACATTTCAAGACCATTTACCCTGTCAGACATGAAAATATCATGCTGCAACTGTCCGATCTTGATATTCCTGACAAAGATCTACGAATAGTACAGTCTCGCTACTACAACCAAACTGCGGCAATCCGACAAGCAACAACCTCAGTGAGTGGGTCAAGATCAAATGCGGTGTACAACAAGGCTGCGTTTAATCTCCTGATTATATCAATTTCTACAGTGAACAAATCATGCACCCTTGGGAAGATCTTGAAGGCGTGAAAGCCTAATATTAGGTTTGTTAACAATCCTCTTGGCTGCCTCTAAAGAAGCTCCCCAGTGTCTGGTTGATTGCTACGTGACAGAAAATGAACTCCTCGGTATGGCTATCAACGCTCAGAAAACCGAGTGTATAGTCATCAGAAAAAAACCCATTGTTCCAAATTGCAGATAGTAGTTCACGGCTAGCAGCTGAAGCAGATTCGCCAGTTGAAATACCACAGTTCAATTTTATGGAGAATGAGAAGCCCACATCGGAGATCAAGGCTAGGACAGCTCAGGCCCAGCAAGCCTCTGCTACCAAGAAGGGCGTCTTGTGCAACAAAATCCCAAGGAGGTGACAAGGCTGCGGGACCTGTTCGGCTACATCTGGCCGATCATGCTTTACGGTTCTGAATCTTGGATATTACGAAAGGCCAAACTAAAGAGACTTGATGCGGCAGAAATATGGTTCCTACTTGGGATCCAAAGGATGACAAAATTGATGCAGCAGTCATGGAAACAGCGGAATACGATCGAAAGCTGCTTAACACAATCAAAGTGCAACAGGTCAAATTTCTAGGACATGTAATTCGAAAGGGACAGCTCGTACACGTGACCTTGTCCTGGAAAATCTCCGGGAAACGATTATCCGGTAGGCAGAGGACAAACTACCTGGACCAAATCAAGGAATGGACTAGACACAGAACGTCGCATCAAAGTTTTACTGCGTGTTGCGATAGACAGTTGGTCGCCGATGTCAATTGATATGACACTCGAAGAAGGACTCTAGTCAACATTCTATTTTCTAGATCTACCAGCCCTTTGTAATTGAGATCATCAAATTATCTATAGTAACCATCATTGTCCCCACATCATTGTAAATTTTTGGCATCTTCTGATGTCATTTGTAAAACGTCTTATTTGCTTTGCACTGGGTGTTGATCTGCTGTAGAGAAAACACTTTCCGAACGCACTCCAGGCGCAAACTCCTGTTCAAGCTCTTTTCCAATCTCATAATTTGCTCCTACTTAAAAATGGAGTCGTTGTCTATTTCTCCGTTATGTCGCTCTATTTTCACCTCTCCGTCTGACTTCTCCTCTTTTCATCCACCTACTCCATTACTTCCATTGATATTTTACGGCTGATTTTTTCCTCCCTGCCATCATCAACAGAGAAGATCTTCTTTTCTGCCCTTCAACTCTTTCTCAACCGTCCCTCTGGGTTTTTTTAACAGATTACCCTTCTTCAGGTTTCTCCAAGCCTCCAAGCTACTCGACTGCAATCGATCATCTATCATGTGATCTACCAGGAGGTTGATTATACACACGTCTGTCGATTACTGAAGTCCAAAAACGATTTCACTACTTCTTGCAGATTTATTGTCATGCACCGCCAACAAACGTCTGTGAATGATAAGTAATGAGGAAGTAATACTTGGATTGTTTGTGATACTGGGAGGGCAGCCGCATATAAATACCCCTCACTTACATGGTGTTAAAAATTGCCATGGCGATCGAAATAATCAACATATAAGCTATATGTCAACCTGTCATTCTTGTACATCTGTCTTTACGGTCTATAAACCGCGCAGCCAACAGGCGACCCCTGCGCTAGCTACTCCGTTCCTACCTTATCCAGAATGGGATTTCATGTTGTGATCAATTTGCCATCTATATGTCAACCTGTCATTCTTGTGCATCTGTCTTTACGGTCTTTAAATCGCGCAGCCAACAAGCGAGCTCTGCGCTAGCTACTCCGTTCCTACCTTATCCAGAATGGGATTTCATGTGATGATCAATTTGCCATCTGTGTCAACCTGTCATTCTTGTACATCTGTCTTTACGGTCTATAAACCGCGCAGCCAACAGGCGACCCCTGCGCTAGCT
>JAAAKL020002242.1:11140-26886 GCA_010016065.2 Carybdea cf. marsupialis auct. non (Linnaeus, 1758) | reverse complement strand
ATATTTTCTAAATTCTGACAACATATTGCTCTTCCTCATGGAATTGTGAGTTGGAGAGTATAAGGCTTGTAATTTCTAAGTTTCAAATGAAAACACTACGAAAATCGCAAAACTGTTTTTAGACACCTCCTACTGCCCTTCTCGGTACCTGGCGGTAGTTATCAAAATGCTTTAGCAGGGTCGCTGTCGAAGCCGATATCTCCTAAAAGACAGGTTGGCAAATGTATAAACTTTATATCAAAAGAAAGCGCAGAAGATAAGCTATTAAATCTCTAAACGGCGCGTCAAATTTGGCAAAGGCGCGTCAGATTTGCAAAGGCACGTCAAGTTTGAGAAGGTGCGGCATATTTTCGAAGGCGCGTCCAAAGTTAGGGCGCGTGGGCACGAAGGTGCAAACATATTTCATAAAGCGCGGGGGCGTGTAGGCGCGCGTAAGGCGGGTAAGGCGGGTAAGGCGGGTCATTTAACACACTCACTCGTAGGCCAGTTTTCAGTGCACAAAATCTATTTCTCATGACACCAAAATGTCCTCTCCACAGTTGATCTTGTTCGCATATGTGCCACATTATATCGTTGCCTGGCTCCTTCAACATCACCTCGAAATGGTGCGATAAGCCAGTGTCGACAGGGCTATGCAGAGTTACCTAGGGTTACTGCGCCAGGAAATGGTCTACGATTGTTCTCCTCGAATTCTTGCCAGAAACTCTACTGCCTAAGAACTCAGGCATCGTGATATCGTCCTGGACAATTTGTACTCGCAAAGTACACTTTTAAATTGGGACCCGAAACGGCCATTGCGTTTAAAGAGTGATTATGGTGTCTGTTAACGTATGAGTCCTCGTCGATTGCTGGAGGATTTACAAGAATATGGCGGCCATCTGCACATCCGCAGATAGATGGAATGCCTGTAATTTCTCGAAATGGTCTTGCTACAGTATTTACAGGGTCGTTTGGCCACGTAATAAATTGAGGAGCAATACTGTTAAGGGCACTACGTACTCGACGGACAGTTCTAAAAACTGTATGTGTCGATATTCCGTGGACACTGTTCATGGTGTGGTAAAATCCATTTGTACCAAGCCAGTGACAGAACAAAAGAGTTTGCTGCCTCGGTGATAATGGATGATTTCTCTCGGTACGATACTGAAGTCTTTCACCAACAAGAGCTTCGATTTAATCAAGTGCTTGAGGTGAGATTCGAAATTTCTCACGAAATAGCTGAGGGTCATCCATTTCGAAGTACTGTCTTGGTTGAAAATCCCTGGCACGACGTGGTAAGTTACGTTCATTTTCATTTACAAGATCATCAAATCCCTCATCACTTGAAGACCATATTTTTACCGCAGCTACGGAAATTTTTCACTGGTAGATACAGTCTAGTAAATTACAGTGATAGATTACTACTGTAACCTCAAATTTTGATTTATAACATTCATTTTTTGCCTACACGGATAAATGGCTAGAAAGTTTACAGCAGTAGGGCTACAGCTGTAGTAGAAATTTTTATAACATTCGTTCCTGTGCTACAACAGTAATTTTGCCAATGGACTGGTAAACTACCCGTGTAAATCGTTTTATAACATTGGCCCCTGGTAGCGTCCTTAGTTTGGTCCGGCTTGTTAACCTAGACATGATATGAGTTGCTTACCATTTCAAACTTAAGATTCACTTGAAGTTAAAGATAAGATTTTTAAGTGTAATTTCTCACTAGTATGTCTACTGAGTGTTGATACCATGCCCTTCTCGATCCCACCTTGAGACTAGTAATTATGTATGAGATGTTCCGTGGAAGAAAGCACATCAAGTAACATGCATTATGATCATGCATCATGGGAGAAATACACTTTTGAAAACTGAGTGGCATTATTCAACCGACAGAGGCTTCTGTATACTATTGTGGGACTCTTCTTTGTATTTAGGTGTTAGGTGTAATTAGTGTATCCTTTCTCAAAGTATTGCTTTGTTCGTAGTCAATTCATAAACGTTTGCGGCAGTGTAATTTGTGCAGATGACTGCATATAGCTCACTTTGTATTTACTGATCATTGACTGGAAATATGCTCAACTAGCATTACCTAAATTAAGGCACAAGATAATTTGAAACTAAAGCACAGCTATCCCCACCCTAAAAATATGCTACAGGCATACTTGTATATTCAAAATTCATATTTTATGCCCACATATACACATACATAATATCAATCAATACTTATATCTACACTAAAATTTTTCACCACTTGATGAAATCTAGATTTGTAATCGGGATCTGATACTGCACCTAATTCTAAGAGATATTTTATACACGTTTTCTGTGTTATTGCTGGAAATGATGTTGTTAGTTGTTGGTGCTATTTCTTAGCCTATAATGTTTGATATTATATCTAGCTTGCACTTCATTTTTTAGATATGTTAATGTAACTCACATCAGGTTACCTCTTTCTCTATGATATTTACATCAAGATAACCTTTCCGACTATTTCACTTCTTAGGACAAGCAAAATGTAATTTGCGTTCTGGAGCCCACTATCAGAGACCAACCTCCACAAGTTGGAACTGTTTCAAGTGAACTCAGTAAAGTGAGTAGCTTCGCACCCCAAATTTGGCAAAAAAGTTGAAATGCAATTTAGACAACATTTAAGATTTTATTATGGACTGCTTACAGGACAATTAAGCTGATATGGAGAAGAATAAATGATATTCAATTTCAGAGGCCTCATAAAAGCCAGGTCACTAAAAGAAATGGACATTATCTATACTATTTACGTAACTTGATTTCAGAATTCTTGTACCTTAAATATGCCCATTATTCTGTAATTGAATGCAAAAATCTTGTAGTTCTTAATAACATGCAAAGGATTGTTTGTAAATATATTATTCTCTTTGTAATAGAAACTATTGTGAATGGAGATTTTTGTTGCTGATTAACAGGCTTTCCTAACAACGTCACAACTTTCATGATGATGATTTGACAAGACACTGCTTGTATGTGAGTTCGAGAGATATGTGATGTAGTTAATCTTTTAAAACACTTGTTATGTAGTAGTAGGTATCCAAATAAATAGTGACAGAAATCTTCAACTGTAAGCAACTGCTTTCTAGACCTGATAATGTTGGCAGCAGTTAATCCCCAGCATATTTAAGTACATTAGCAACATTTTAAGGGGGGAGGCTTTATCGAGATAGGCATGACCCCTAACTCCTCCTGGACAATAGCATGACAAACTTCCCTGCATTTTTCTCTTTCAACACACCTGGCTACCTAAAACAGCTTAAGTGTCCTTCTTTTATCAATGGAGGTCTCGATGTCTGCCAACTTGATTCTAAATAGCATACGTTTGGTGGAACGATGTCTTTTGATGAATCGTTGGCGGTGTGACCAACTTTCTAACGATATATCGTTATCGATATCGTTATCGTTATCTTAGAACTACTCTCGTCGTAGCAAACAGATATCTTGTCCATGGCAAATAGACAGTGAACTGTTGCACGCGTGTTGGCATCGTGATACACATTATGGCTACATATAACGCTGTATATTGTGAATAAGAATTAAGCAAGAAATATCTATTTGCTTTCATTAAACACAGCATTCATTTCGTTCCGCCTTTTGTAGCACCCAGGGTGTTCTGGCACAACCTTTTGTAGTAGAAACTCTTGTAAATTTTGACACAGCAAGGATTTAAGGCTCATAAGGCGACTGACCGGAGCCAAGGTATTCCAAATCAGTTTGGCACCCAGCTAAGGTACAGGGAGGAAATCAACGTAACCCACGCAACGGATAGGCTAGTTCCTTACAAATCATGCAACAAAGGTAAGATATCAGTGATGCCAGTATCATATTGTCCCCAGCTTGACTTTTCTGAATGAAAAGATAGCCTACGTGAGATATCAACACCTTCAATATCAACATGAATACTGTGGATTAGTTACGCGAACATCCATTCAGCTCCCTAACACACTTAAATTATTTCTAGCAAGTTAGTTTGTGTTGAAGGCAAAATATCGTTGTCGTATGATGCTTGCTATTGCTTCCTAAAGTGTTTTAAATTTTTGTTACGATGAGTTCCACTCCCCCATGCTAACACGTTTCATTAGCGGCAATGGATGGCGGCATGCTATTGCTTCCTAAAGAGTTTTAAATTTTTGTTACGATGAGTTCCACTCCCCCAAGCTAACACGTTTCATTAGCGGCAATGGAAAATCCTTCTTACACCCAGGCCCGTAGCTGGCAGCATATTGCAGGGGAGGGGGTATGTGGGGAAATCACAATTCTTCTGTTTTGAAATGACTTCTATTACGCAAGAGGGAACTAACAGACAAGTACACCTGTAATCGAATACCGAGTCAATAAAAATCAATTATCAAAAGTCGAGTAACAATCGGACACTGACTTTGACACAAATACTCCCTCAAATTTTTCCTCGAGGGGCAATGCCCCTACAAATCTGACAATTGAGGGGAATTCCCCAGTGCCGTCACTCCACAGTCACAGGCCTATTTCCACATACTAACATTGTAAATTTATAAAACTATAAATTATACGAGTATATACGTTTTCTGTTACGTGAATTGAAGTGAACACCCAGAATTTTCAGGCACGAGCAGCCACTGATAAGTACACTATTGTTGTGTTGGCTAGGTGTTTCTCGTTATTTCTGCCACGACCTATGACAAGTCTCGTAATCCCTTGTCTTGAACTCCTATTTAAGATATCAAAATGGCAAGTAGAGTTATCAGACAGCTTGCTAGTTCACTTGTTTCTGGAAAACCGGCACTTTGACTACCTCATCCTAATAAGCCTTCCTAACTGCGTTTAGACAATGGAAAATGTTGTGAACATATTGGCGATAACCTCTTCGAATGCTATCCTGCCGGTCTTCTCACCATTTAAATACATTTACTTCAGTTATTAATTTTCCTCTTTGAAGGAAAGGGGTAAAGTGTAACATCCTTCAGATGAGGGTACTTGATGATGTTCTTTTGCTTCTCTGTACCCGCGTTGCAATGAGGTGTTTTACGATAGTATTTGGGCATGTTGTCGGTATACAACAATGTTTCTGAAAAAATATGGAAAGTATATTGAGTAAATTCTGAAGGTTGGCTACTACTAGAACACTGGTCGACTTTCCACAAACACCTCTTCTGTTTTCATTTGCGTCTGAAATCAACCGTACTTTTGATGTGTAGTCTCCATTTCAAACGACTTGAAACCGTGGAAGCTTCTAACTTGAAAAGACCGTATTGCTTATAGAGCACGCTGCTATTATGCAGAGCAATATTCGAGGTAACAATAACCCATATTTATGACACTGATAATGTCATCAGGCTCAGAACACAAGTACAAAACAAATACAACAATGAAAGAAGCCTTGAAAACTGCATTGCTAACAAAAAAAGCAAACTAAGACCGTTAATTAACTTAGGCAGGCCAAAGTTTCATATTACAAGAATCTTGAATTGTCATTAATTCATGATAATCAAATGCTTTCCTTTCTTCCTTCGAGATCCTCCGTCGATGTATTGTGCCATCACGGAGGCGTGCTAATGCGTTTCAGCACTAACTCGGCGAACGCCTTCTTTGATTGTGTTGCACGCTTTGCTTGATTTATGTCCACTGCAAGTATCTTTGTAATTTGAACCCATGGATCTCAGTCATCATTGTCTTTGCGATTGTATTGTTTTCCGCTCTACATATATGGGCAATATATTTCAACTATTGGGCATTGACATAGCTAGTTACATTTTGTGCTTTAACAATTTTCTATATTTGTTCATTACAGTACACAAATCTGTAATCTGTCTTCTCGGCCTCATCAGTATCAGTAGTTTTGGGGACATGTTTTCGCCTCCATCCTCCTTTTACCATGCTCCTCACACATTCCTACCAGCATACCTCTAGTTTTTGTAATTGTTGTTGGTTGGGATATCATGCTTGTGTCCCATACGTTAATCACGATCGGACACAACGTTCCAACAATTTCGTCGAGTTGGCATGTTGATTTTTCTATCAGTGAGCACTGTCCTTAGCTCATTAAATTTGACCCATGCTTGGTCTGTACGGTGATTCGTAAAGCATACTGATTTAACACTGGAGATAACTTGGCCCAAATACGTAAACTGTTGAACATTTTCAATCACTTATCAGCAATTCCTTCTTTGCAAGCTCGGCATTATTACATGTCTTTTTGAATGATATTGTCAAGCCAAATCGGTTACATGTTTCATTGATTATGGTTAGTATATGTTTTGCTTCATGTGCTTCTTAAAGAAAAATACAACGTTATCAGCATAGAGTATCCAAGAAATTATTTCAGTTCCACTCATTCTGCGTTTTGATCTTTGTTCTCTGGTGGTACACAAGTGTGGTACTGTATACTTAAACTCACTGCCCCGTCCCTCTGGATATGGTTGATCTATTTCATGGGCAGCAACTTTGAGTATGTAGTCAAAGTAATAATTGAAGATGCATGGTGATTCCTGACCACCTTGTCTGCAACCAATCAATACAACAAACTTTGATGTTTTTATCCAAGTATGGAAGCAACAGTGCCTTCGCACATTTTTTGCAATAACGCGATTAGATGTTGAGCCCCTGTTCGTATTTTCAGAAGGTGAAACAAGAGGTCTCGAGGTACATGATCATATGCTGCTGCTAGGTCGATATATACAGCAATTAACGTCCCCCATATTTATCGACGACATTTTGGAGTATAAATATTCCGTCTGTTGTTGAACGTTTCTTCCGAAAACCAAATTGCTCATTTCCAATATGACGTTCATACGCATCTTTCAGTCTGTTCATAATGACTTTGACTAGAATTCGACTCATATTTTATCCAATGAAAATTCCTCTATAATTTGCTGCAATGCTTATCAATCCTTTTTGAACAGACAGGTTATGTTGCTATGAAGCCATGCTCTTGAAACTTTTATTCTTGTCCAGATCAACAATAGTAGACTCAGAATAGCATTTATGAGTTCTTTACTATTATTGTAGTTCAATCCTTCAGTTTTAGTGTCAGTTCCTGCACTTTTATTATCTTTGAAGGTGCGTAGTTCATCTTTTACTTCATTTTCTGTTGGTACCTCCTCATTAACAAGTATTTTGTCACCATTTAAATATGGATATTCTTCATATGCTCCTATTTCTGGTGGCATTGGCATGTCGCATGCTGCAAATTGCTTTTCAAAGTGATTTCTCGTTTGATATTTTGAGACTAGAAGCTGATTTTATTGCAACGTATTTTTTAGCCATGCAAAATTCTTTTTCGACATTTCGTACTTCTGCAGCATTATTGATTCCATCGGCTAGCTCTTTGAAATATTTATTTTTTTAAAATGTCCGCCTTGGTTTGATTTCTTTTTGGGTATTTTTGCCGACAACAATTATGATGGTGGCGTAGATGATGACGGTGACGAAGACGATGACGGTTTCGAAGACGATGACGGTGACTACAATGATGGTGGTGATGACGAAAACGAAAACGATGATGAGGATGAGGAATATGATAATGATAATGACAATAATAATAATAATAATAATGACGATAATGGAAATGGAAATAATATGAACAAAAAACTACTAATGATAGTTAAATTTTGTTTCAACGGCAAATTTGTCCAAGATCGACTTACCTTACAGTTTAGGAGTAATGGCTATCTTCTATTGGGTATCATATTTGGTAGGAGCAATCAATATCAGTCAAATTTTGAGAAGTTATTGAGAAGCATCCACCGCAAGAGCAGTACAAGACAAAAGACGATACAGTATAAAAACTCTTGTCAACACAATAGGCTAAATAATAAACAACAACAATCCCCTTTTACAAGAGGAGTTACAACATTGATATCAATTTACGACTAAAATGTTGCGATAGATAAATATTCAAACAGCAACAGTTTTATGTACAGCCATATAACATCATCTGCGATCATTTGTTATGTACCGTACCCTCGATGAGAATTAGATCGTCACAATTATAAAGCATCCACTGCTTGCTTCATTCAGCGTTATCCATAGATCATGTGACCACACTTTCCCTTAACCTTTTGATACCAAGCTTCATGACCATCTTCACCCTCCCCACCTGCGTCATCATTTATTGACGCCCCATCCCCTCCGGCAAGAAAACAGCACTGCCAAGGACAAATATCAAATAATGTTAACACAACAGTTTCTAATCGGTGAAGGTTTAAAATTCAAGCATCAAATCGATTTGATCAAATACGTTTCCATCAGCATTTGAAACTTCCGGAAACGACGATCCCCTTCTCCAATTCCAGCGCCAAGCCGTTTGTCCGGTTTGACAAGAGTAGGTTTAAGTTTGTTTGCACTGACATAAACACACCCTCCTTGACCACGTAAAATATCAACGATCCGTAAGCAAACTTGATTTGACTTAATAAAGAAGGATCTTTTATTATTACGCATTATTACAAAATATTATTAATCACAACGATATGTCACTTTCACCTTCTTATACTTGATACAACTGTGGCCGAAGTTAGTTTCAGTCTCGATAAAAGTCTTTTCTTAAAAAACGCGAAGAAAGTATGAAATATATTCAAATCCTGGGCATCTTTCAATTTTACTAGAACTCTTGTAGACATTTTTGAATTCTTGTCTTTCATGTTAGCGATTTTTACAATAACAGTGAGAACTGGCTGACTGCTACCGTGATCCGAAGATACTGTCTTGTCATTATTTTCCAAAGATATTTTCCTTTCCTCTTGATCCTGTTCATCTGAAGCAACGGAAGGGCTACACAAAGAAAAGGGGGCGCTATGCGTTGTTATACCTCTACTAGAGGCGTCTGAGTCATTAATACTTGAATTTACACTACCGTCAGGACAGAGCAAAGTACCACGTGTAACATGTTCACCGTGTTTGACTTGTAAAAGTCTCCTTTGCTGACGTCGTCGAACCCAGGTATTTGCCCAAGCTCTGGCATTGATTTCTATTGCGTCATTATCGTCATCAAACTCGGGAACTGTGACATCGCATCTAGTTTCATCGTCTTCATTTCGAGTCGATACGTCTTCTTTATCACGTATTAGGTGAGAAATTGAAGATGTAAAGCTCTCTGAAAGGTCTACCTCGCTGTTAACTTCAACTTTCCGTCTCTTCAAAACTGGTTCTGGTGACGAGTCAAAGGCATTTTCACCCTTTGTATCAGTGTAAGCTCTTTTCCCACCAACACTTTCACTGTCAGAGCCCAGTCCCCTTTTAACATTGATAGATTCCTTGTCAGTATGAGAAGTGATGGTATCATCTTCATCAATACCGAGAGAGTTAGGCTTCTTCTTTTGAATGTACTCGCACTGCATTCGTAGGTCTATTTGTAAGATTTCCAAAGCTGCACTAGCACACGTAGCACATGTTACTTCGCTAGAGGAAGGTATGTCAAATATATACTTAACCGCTAATCTTTTCCGCTTTGCACGTCGCAAGGATGGTGAGGTATCAATGGGGGTTAACAAATCAGCTAGACTCGTGTAGCTGTGACACTCAGTGTCATCCTGGTTCTGAGAAGATGGGGGTTCTGCAACCTCTATCGAGTGCCTTTCTTTCTTGAGGATATTAAGCATAACTTCATGTCCTTTACTTAGTTCTTCAATAAAGTTCTGCAGTCCAGCTGAAGATAAATTTTGAGCCACATTGTGACTGAGCTCAAATGGGTCTTGTACACAAACAGCGGTCACTTTAAAGTCGTTCTTGAACGGAAATTGAGTGTCATCCGATGTTACTGACTCTTTTAACAAGCAACTGTGTGTCCGGACACAAACCACTTGCATATCGAAGTCAAAGCCTTTGTAATACTCAAAAAAATTCATCAGAAGTTCTCCTGCAACAAGAAAAAAGGTTTCCCGTCATTTAACTAAATAGAACAATAGACAAAAACGTTAAGACCCCTGACACCGGATAAGCCTGCTCATTAAGTAATATCATTTATGGAAACACGCAGAGGATAGCTTGTCTGCCAAATGGTGAAAAACATGGTATTGAAACTTTGCAGTCTAGTTTTTCAGTTGATCTTTGCACCCTTCGTAGTCCCATAAATGCTAACGTTTCTCTCGGTACATAACACTTTGTACTCAGCTATAGGCTTTTTAAGGGAATAAGAAAGTTACTATTATCTCTTTGCCTCCCAAATGGCAAAAAAATTTTTGAGGAAGGATCCTCATGCTTCTCCCGAGGTAGAATCTTTATTTATTTATATTTTATCACAATGGGGCTGAGTTTTCTGTCAAACAAATACTGCTGACGTTGTCCCCTGAAACAGTATTCAATTTATTGTATTTTACAGCAGGTCTTCTCTACGACCAAGAGACAAATACTTTGAAGACAGTCGCGGTCGGGTGAAGTAAACTGACATTTCTGTTATATGCAGCAGTGAGATCACCCCCTTCTAAGGAGAGTTAAAAAACATCGTTCCAAACCCTGTTCACAAGAAAAAGGAAAAAGGTCAACCAAATAAGAATGTCTTCTTTGAACAAATGGGCCCAAGGAAACAGAAATCGGTAGTTTCTTGGGTGTAATAACACTGCTATGCAAGCAGAAGAAAGAATGCCTGTCAAACGCTTATGAACCCCTGTATTATTGTATGAACTGTATGAACCCCGCCGCACTGACACTAAATCTACTACACTGATCAATAGCTCGCAGTCTGCGGCCCCTATAAAATCCGCGAATTATTTTTTGAGCGAGTAGTATATCAAAGATTTTTTCAGACCCTGGTCTTCAGTACAGTAATTGAACCCATCTTTGTAACGTACTTGGTAGTTTGATTTATGGGCTTATGTTAAGTAACACGTAAAAAGGCATAAATTTATTTGCACAACTTTCTTAAATATGAGTCAACAGAGTAAACTACATTACTACCTTTCCTTTTCAAGAGGGATATAGATAATCCCACAACTAACATTTTCTCTAGACTAGAGAAGATGCTACGGTAGAAGAACTCTCACACAAGAATACACGCCAACTTCAAGATAGCTCAAGACAGCTTGACCAAAAGTCACAACTTCCACTAGCGAAATAAGGAACGAGAAGTGAACAAAACAACTATGAATTTGGTAAAATCGATTAACTATCGACAGGACACCAAACTACATCGAGACTCATCCTAGATTGATACAGGACTACAGCAGCGGACAAAAAATAGCAAATAAAACGCACAATTTGCCCGCCGCCTTTTTCTCAGGTAAGGTAACATGTAAGACAAAACAGCAGCGAAATATATTAGTTTTGAATGTTGAACTGGTTTACCGATAGTCCGTTCTTCCCTGTGAAGGTTATTCTCAAAGTATGGCAACGGAAACATCTGCTCAGTATAGTGCCCGTGCAAGTTAGGACGCTACAGGAAGAGAATTACAAAATAGTTGACAACTCAGCAGCTAGAACACGAACACTTGTAATGGCGATCGTCCTTAGGTATGGCATAGAATTGATATATTAACTAACAAGCTTAGCGTACCTTCAAATTTTGTATTAGCTGAAGTCCAGTCGAGGTCACGAAGAAAGAAACATTCCCATCCATATACTAGTTTGGTAAGACATTGTCTCTCCCCATCTGGAATTTGAGATTTTGTATATTGAATGTCTTGCAGGCACGGTAAAACTGGTGGAGAGCAACGCTGAAGAAAATAGATAACAAGTAATGCCAAGGCATAACCAGTCAGCTGTTTTCCTCCTTTCCCATAAAGTCTCCGACTCTTAGACCATGACTTGATAACGTATATCAATGGTCGTACTCTGCTATCTGCGTTGATGTATGCTTTTAAGAGCTCCGTATTTTCCACTGCCAATCTGTCGACGAAAACAGTGGTAACCAGTAAAAGTATAATTGTTTACAAGAGACTACCTCTTACATCAACGGTAATGATGGAGAGTCGATAAGGGATGAAAAATGTACAAAATTGAAGCTTCCGATGTGGATATTTCCTTAACACATGCCTGGCAACTTTCCTAGTGGTATGTCTTTTTTGGTAGTGACAATCTGCCGTACCCAGCCTGATTATATCATGGTACAAACTACCAGTCATAAAATGCAATCAAGATTAAATACGAACTCAAAGTGGACATGAGAGAAAATAGAAGAAGAATCAATTTGATGATTTTTGATCTGCTGATTAAAGTGAAATACGATGAAAACTCTTTAAAGCACGTCTAAAACATCTTTTCTCTCAAAGTTTTCCAGTTTTTAACATGACTGTGCTCTCAAAACTAGGAAGTCAAGATGCCTTTAATTGTAAAAATACTTAGTAGTACCGCTGCAAATGCTTGTTATTTGTAAGACGAATAATATGAGTAAACTTATAACAACTCCATTCTCCTAATATGACAATATCAGGAGGAGAGTAAACGTCTATCTCAGTTTACAAAACGAGATATCTGGAGGGCTTGGAGGAGCGAGACATTTATTTCTAAGAGCTGTTCGTACGACAGAGCTTTGAACGTTGTAAATCAGATGTCAACAAAAATAGTTTACCATGGAACAGTTTATACCGTAAAATAATAGTGTAAGATGTGTGTTGACGCCATGCTAAATGAAATCTAAATATTGCGACTCAGTTACTACTTCAACCCTTGTAAAACGTTTCCTGCCTGAAGACATTGGTTCCTTTCTTCACATCACGTTCTTTCTAGTTACCCGCCACTTTCATCGTGGGCGTTAGTCTTCAAAAAATTCATTACAGTTGAATTCTAAATGCCTTAAGGTAATCAACTGAATTTATGTTTGTAAACGTAATTGCAAACACAGCTAGAGGGGATCAAACTCATGGCGTACGCACCTGAAACGCCGATTGAACTATCTCAAAGAAAAATGGATTTTAAAAACACCAAAAAAATCCACACAAATAGATCAGCACTTGATCTACAAGTAAGCATAGGTTTGTCAACAGCTGATTTCTCCATGTTCAATAAATTTATATAGAGTATCAAGAAATAGACTAGCATGATAATCTATGAATTTTTGCCGAAAGTTCCAATACGGTACCTGTTGTTTATGCTTAAATCCACATCCAGTCCTGACTCCGAATGAGAGAAGTGAATTAGAGGACATCGAGCTGACTTCAGAGGAAATACGTTCTTACACCCCGGTGCAAATTTGCGAAGAAGGTCAGTCACCATATTGATGTCTTGATCCATAATTGTTGGTTCCTTTTCTTGGTTACCTTCCTCGCCTTCCTCAGATACAGCTGAAAACGAACCACTAGAAGTGCTACTACGTGGATTGACCCTACATGACTGGAAGCTTTGGTCAGCATCACATGGTTCTTGATTTAGTAACTTTTCTCCATCAGATGAGATCTTTCTTTCACATTCTGCTACAGGACTTGTCAATAAACGGTTGCTTGCTTCTAAATTTGATACTGCTTTATTGTACACATTGTCTCCTTTTGCAGAACTTAAATCCCCCGCACATGTCTCTTTATCTGATTCAATTGCGACAGATTTAGGTTCGTTGGAGTAAACCTGTAGCACTGGGTTCGCTGTTCTATCTTCTGCAGGAATACTTCGGTCATAATTGTTGGGTCCTTGATATGGATACAAAGACAGATCATCAGTTATCAGAGTAGCATCTAGATCACTTCCTTTAAAGCCAACGTCACAGGCAGACGAACCAAATAAAGAAACAGTGGAGTCTGCAAAGGCTTCCACAAATACTTCTGAAAGCAGCTGACGTACAAGTTTTCTCATTTCAATGTCCGATGAAGTAAGCTCTTGGTGGGACACTAGAGTCTTTATCTGGTCACTAAGCTAGAGGGTATCAAGAGACATTACAAATATATAGTTAATTTGTTTAAAAACCGTGCATTGTAGGCCTTGACACAAAAAGCTTGTAACAATTACCCACTTGGATAGTACCTTTACTTATAAATGCATATGTGTACAAAGCCAATAACACTCAGTTCAAGATATACGAAGATCAAATCTGAATCTACTTCTCCAATTGCAAAATACAATATTTTTTTAATGACTTTTTTTTATAAATCCTTCACTCAATACAAGGCCGGGTCGCCAATTAAGTTACTTTGATTTTTTTTGCTGAATGCGACTATTGACAGTTTTCAGGCAGTTACCTTGGGGTTCACATTGTGAAAGTAGGAAATTCATAGTAATTCACATCATGTTAAGTACCTTCTCTACCATGGAGGCTGAAATCATGCAATGTCATTTATTTCCTTTCTCTCAATCGGCAATTATTTTGCCTTCAGCTTTTATTCTCTTTCATCGACAAGTGCCATCTAGCAATGCCCTCCGTTTTCTTCCTCTCTCACTCTTTGTCCTTTGATTTCTAATTAAAGCTTTGAATTACTATGTCTTACCACATGACTTCAGTATTCAAGCTTCCTCTCGCTTACAGTGCTAAGGACCTACCTTTCTACTTGTGTCTTTTCCTTTCCCAACTGATATTAAGCATGTGTCTTTAGCACCACAGTTGGAAAGATCCAAAGCGTCCTCGTTCTTCTGCACTCCTTCCTAATGTCTCTACCTCATACAGCAAACACAACCGAGTCTCTCCCTATTACTTATACTGATCTTCAGAATTAATAGTAATTTACTTAACTCCATGTATAGCATATCGCTTACGTTATTTTAGATATTACTTCGCCCATACATCTGACAGTACCTGTTATCTGCCTATTAAGATAACAAGACTCTATTTCCTGTGCGTCAATTTTCAGGATTTACATTTTCCATGGACTTCTAAATATTAACTTATATGATATGGAATTACTAACTAATGACCTAATATTGATATTTAGAAGTCCATTCTTTTTCAAACCTATTTTTGCCAGTGATAATTTTCCCCTGTAAATTAACTCACTCTCATTACCTTCACCATTATCATATTTATACAAGCGAGTTATTGCAAGGAATTTAATTATGACAGGAAAAGTTTGTAATGCATTCATAAATTAACATAATTAAGCGTGTGTTGTTAACTGCATTTTTCAACAAAACCTTTTTTATTTCGATAGTATCATCAAATTCTAAAAATGTTCAGCACTGATGAACTATTTGCCTCATAGCTACCGACATCTCAGTTTTTATCCCTAGTTAGATGACTGAAGAAAAGAAACCTTCAACACCTGCGGCTTTTGTTCTATTTTAACCTAAGTTTACCTAACCGATCTTTAAGACTTCGGCACAAATAATACATATTTTGCAGATGTTGCAACCTTATGAGGGCAGTCATCTCTTATCCCATCCTTGGCATCATATAAGGAGGATATGACAATAACTAAGATTTATCCTAAATGATAGCAAAACAATGCAATCATAAACCTGCTGATGAGGGCAGTCATCTCTTATCCCATCCTTGGCATCATGTAAGGAGGATATGACAATAACTAAGATTTATCCTAAATGATAGCAAAACAATGCAATCATAAACCTGCGGATGAGGGCAGTCATCTCTTATCCCATCCTTGGCATCAGATAAGGAGAATATGACATTTAACTAAGATTTATCCTAAATGATAGCAAAACAATACAATTATAAACCTGCTGATGAGAGCAGTCATCTCTTATTCCATCCTTGGCATCAGATAAGGAGAATATGACATTTAACTAAGATTTATCCTAAATGATAGCAAAACAATACAATCATAAACCTGCTGATGAGGGAGTCATCTCTTATCCCATCCTTGGCATCATATAAGGAGAATATGACATTTAACTAAGATTTATCCTAAATGATAGCAAAACAATACAATCATAAACCTGCTGATGAG
>JAAAKL020002242.1:0-11040 GCA_010016065.2 Carybdea cf. marsupialis auct. non (Linnaeus, 1758) | reverse complement strand
GGCAGTCATCTCTTATTCCATCCTTGGCATCATATAGTCCGGGACCCAAAAGTGCTTTCTGGAAAGGCGTTTCGGCTCATTCGGACACAGCTTCTTGACGGGTCTTGCAATGACTCAGCCCTGGAATTTACCTCCACAGTTAAGAACAAATAACGATTCTATTGATCTCATAAAAGTCTGTCGGTATTCGGCAATAAAAAAAGTAGGTAATTAGATTCAATAATGGAAACAGAAAAGGGTTCGGCATGTCATATTCTATTAATTAAATAACAAAGTACTCCATCGTTGCGAGTGACATATTCTAGATTGCATCCAACGAAGACTCAAAGAACACAACAAACATAGTGTAGATTAACTTACTGTCTTTCCTTCTTTGATTATTGCTAGTATTTCGTTTATGCTAGTTTCTGTTTTTCTCTGGACATGTGTTTCAGTGGAGGATGCCAAAGAGCTTTCTTCATCTTTACACTTGGCAGTTCTTTGTTTAATGACCAGTTTCTTCCCATCAACCTTAACGGGCTCATTACTACATAGAAGTTTCCGTGCACTCTCCGGGTCTTCAAATTCCACAATAGCGTATGAACACTGTTTGAAAAAATTCAAGAAAACTAATGACAAATTGCCATGCTTTACATAAATGAACATATAAATACGTTCTACGCCATCACGTGTGTCTATAAGTACGATTTAAGTAGGATATGAACATTACCTTTAACCTTTACAATTTATCTTCGTGAAAATGTACCTACATATACAAACAAGCTGTGACAAAAAGGAAGGGTGAACTCACCCTTATCTTATGTTTCACATTCTATCCCACAACAACCATCAGGCTGCATGAATTTATTCAAATTCCAGTACCACTTACAAGCTTCCTTACTATAGAGTAACAATGCTGTTATAATTGTCCTGGTATCTATAGGAAAATTATTAGAAACAAATTCTTGTGCTGGTCTTCGAGACTGTTACAGCACACTGTTTACAAAATATAATGTGGTATTTCCTGAACAGTAAAAACAAACAGATAAATCAAAATGCTTTATTACACCCACATTTGTTAATCTTACAAAATTATCTCTTGTGATCACTCTGATTGCAGTAGTTTTAAATCTAGGAATTATGTCATTTGTCATCAATAAAGAATAAGGGCATCCATGCAGCGGCATTTACTACAGAGACTAACTCAGAACTTTCATTCAATAAGATTTTAGTTGACAATTATAATTGTACCATTTTCAGTGATACACATCTTACATTTTCGTCTCCCTCCCCTGTATGGTTTATATGTGTTAACTGCACTTCATCTAATGCAGTTCTTATTGTTACACTTATGCCTGGTTCCAACTGCGGTGTAAGGCTTGTTGTTGTTGTTGTTGTCGTTAACTTGCTTCGAGACAAAGTGGGAACCGGTTGTCTTGTCTAGTTTTGATTGACAGCTTGTGGCATAAGGCTTGTCAAGTAGAATGAAAAAGTTTTCATTCTTGCAAGACAAGCCTTATTGTGTTCCTTTGTTCTCGTCATTCTTTTTTGGAAGAGTGCACGTGTGGATATCGTTTCAATGAACATATAAAATGAAGTAGTAGTGAAACCTCACGAGATCGTTTGAATCATAGTAGACGTTTGTGTCTTAGGACTGTCCTTTGCCTCTGAAGTGATCAAGGCAATACTCCTTTCGTCCACATCAGCCATTTCACAGCAATTCTCTCGTGTAACCATTTGATTATTTATAGTTTAGTTGTATCTTCCGAGATGTATCAATCAAAGTCAGATGCTCAGCCAAGACAACGACAATTACAATGACATGGACATGGACAATGACAAGCCTTGCGCTGCAGTGGGAACCAGGCTTTAGTGGCCAGATGTTTTAAATAGACAGGTTAGTCTGTAACCTGTATTTACATTCCTCAAAGGCTAAGTACTCAATAAATTTAGTACTACATGGTCCAATATATACCTACATGGTCCAATACATAAAGTTGTCTTAACGGATGCTGTCTCTGTTGCCTGTGCACATGGGACCCACCCTCTGATGCAATACAGTTCTGGGGAATTCATGCAACAAACTGTTCATTACACGATTAACAGAAACAAAAGTTCTCAATTGGACATCAATTACAGTTACTTCAGTCATTTGACTATCTATGATTGGTTCTATTTCTTTCCTTTTCTATATAATGTATATCCATTTCAGTACTTTTAAGCTTTTTTCATCTGACTCTCCTTAGAGTACAAACTCATCAGAATTGAAATTGAGAAGAAATCAATGAAACTTTTATCCAACTGTGTGTCCAAAGTAGCCAATCACAACTCAGACAGCCAGATTAGTACCATTTTGACTGATCAGTGTCTGTGGACGTGAATGGTTAACGGAAAAGGCCCAATAAAAAGACAAATTCTTTTTGTCTACAAAGAAACGGTTTTCTTGCTTTGATGTGGACAGAGGAGTACACCTTTTCTTGCTGGTGCCAAGGTGACTATGTCTGACGCACAACCTTAAAGTTTGTCGATATAATTAAGCAGCATGTTCTGTCCTGTATTCATCAAGTATCAGCTCCTATCAGGAAACAACAACTTAGGGTTTCTAAAACCAAAAGCACTGCTAAGCAATGCAAAATGTGACTTTTCCATTGGGCAGCACTTGAATGAAACCCAGACTGTGTGAAACTGTACACAGATGACTGCCACTATACAATAGGTAAAGTTAGACCTGCATTTAACTTAGCGAATCTTGAACCCTATACAAATGACAAAATAGGACTTTCCCCAGTGTTCCCATTACTGACGTCTTTGAACAGAAGTGTCATCTTAAACATATTCCTATCTGTGTAAGCACCCTTACTGTGAACCAGCCCTTACAATAGCATACTTGTATCTTATCTTAATTATGAAGACAGAAGAGAAGCATTTTCTAAATAAAAAAAAATGAACAATAATCTAGAGCCATTGCTACAAGGGATTTTCATCAACTGGCTCACAGGGAATGTGCTCCCCATGGTCATCCCTTCTTATGCCACTGGAGTGCTAAATTTGTAATGGAGGCAGATGTATCTGAAACTTGAGGGCAGAGGAAGGCCACTGTGCCTATTCCATTGGCTAATCACTTCTACTGATACTACATATGCTCAGGCTTTATCACATCATATTATTTCTCTCTCACCTAGGGCTACTCTTTAAGGTTACATGCATAATTGGCAAAGAAAAATAGATATATACAGAGCAATATAACCTACATTTGTTTTATCCAAGTAAATGCCATGGATAGGTCCAAAGGTCTTCAGTACATCCTGGATATCATTCTCTGCTGTTGCAGACTTTGCAAATCCTCGGACATAAACACTACATGCCTCACTCTTCTGTCTTTTATCTCTCTTTGATTGGAGCCTTTTGTGTTTCTTTCCTTTCTGGTGCTCAGAAACAAGTGCTCCTGTATACAAAATAATATATTTCATTCTAAACATGATCATGTTCATAGATATAGCCATCATTGTCAAACAAAATTTCTTTGGAAAGTCCCAAAACATCTATTCCACAAAAGATAGAGAAAATCTTTTAAAACAAAGATGTAGCACACATAATGAAGTTTCTGAATATACTACTGTTTTCTGTGATACTGTTATCTAACTTTTCTTCCTGTCATTTTGATAAGACAAAACACTGTATTTTGTGGTTGGCAACATGATCAAAAGGACCTTGCACATTCAAACTGTAAGCACTTTTGTAATGTAGCTAATACACAGTAAGCAGTCTTCTGTCTCTTAATGGCAGACAGTAGACATTTTTGGTCATATCACAGAAATGGGTCTTATTCAATAACATAGTTTCTAGAGTAGGCCTACAGCTTAAGATATTCTACCAATGAAATCAGTTTTGGAGATTCTGAGAACTACATATTACCTTGCATTAGCTTCATGCTATATATTTTTCACTTTCTCTATGTCAGCAAAAAGCACCCACATAAATAAATACAGTTATAATTGCAATTGAATGATGACAGCAACCAAGACAAACATTACATTGGCATTGCTGGGGGTATGTTTAAAGACAGATATCGGAAGCCATACAAAATCATTTAACAACCTATGATATGAGACAGAAACAGAACTCTCAAAACATGCTTGGGATCTTAAGACAAGGACAATTGACTATGACATACAATGGACTGTTTTGAAAAATGTAGGGCCATACCCAGGTAGCAGGGGCAGATGTTGCCTTTGCCTAGAGGAGAAGTTGGCTTTGATCAAGGCTGACAAGAACTCCCTTCTGAATAGAAGAACAGAGCTTGTGTCAAAGTACTGCCATGGGAAACTTTTTATTGCACATAACTTTGTCTGTATGTATGTTGTATATGCATTTGTGTGCATAGTTTGTGGCATATATAAGCACATAAAAATTGCATATATAGTGTCTATAAACTTCTAGCATTTAAGTTGAAGTTACACTTTCAATGTAATCATAAATCATCATATACATTAGAACTTTGTCTATCTTGGGTAAAAAAATATGTTAAAGACTTCCAGCTATTTGCAATGATTGTTGGAGTTAATTTGTTAAGTGTTCCTGTTGCATAATAGATATTCCTAAATCAATGAAATTAGTGCACATTAAGCACTAAAATTAAGGTATAAGCATGATTAAATTATGTGCATAAACACCACTGGTACTAAAATTTGCAAGGTTTTGTTTGAATGGTTATATTGGAAGTGTCAGGACAAGCTACGAGGAAGCGATGGGCCAATATGGTTTCAGTTGTCAAAATCCAGAAGGTAGGGTGGTGTTGGATGTTTGTAGAAATCACCAGCTAAGTATAGCCACTACTTTCTTTAAGAAAGTGAATAGAGAGAAGTACATAACATACAAGAGTGGAGCTGCAGAAACACAGACAGATTTCCTACTAATGAGGAAGAGAAGAGGCATGAGAATGTTGTTACCCTGGAGAGGCATGTCTGACTCAGTACAGATGTGTATGTTTAGAACTGATGATAGTGGGAGTGAGGATGAAGGAGTGGAATGAGGTAAGAAAATAAAGTCTTGGAAGCTGGATGACAAATACACTAGAAGAAGGTTAGAGGAAAACTTCACCATGAAGATGGCACAGGAGGATGAAAATAGTAATGCAGTAGGCACTTGGCAGAGAGTGGAAGAGAATATCGTCGCAGTAGGAGCAGAGGTGTGTGGGCTAACATCCTGGAAGAGAAGAAAAGAAAAAGAGACATGGTGGTGGAATGAGACAGTACAGGAAAAGATTAAGGATAAGAAACAGGCCTTCAAACAGTGGCAGAGCAGCCGTAGTCTTCTTGACAAACATGTGTACAAGGAAAAGTGCAGAGGGAGAAGATGAGAGATCGCTATAGCAAAGAGATTAGCATAGCAGCAATGGAGTCACAATCTTTAGACATCAGAAGGGAGAAATACATGTTTAAGATAGCAAAGCAGATGAACAAAGACAGTAAAGATGTCAAAGGCTTGAATTACATTACAGGAAGTGATGGATCAATCAAGGTGGGTGAGAAGGAAGTAGCAGAGATACGGAGAACCTATTTTGAAGAGCTCCTAAATATTGAAAATGCTAACCACATCAAGAATGCATTACCAGTGAACCTGTAGAACAAGTTAATACCTGGGAAATCAGAGAGGCCTTGAGTGGCATGAAGCGTAGAATAGTGTTGGAGCCATCAGGATTGAGCAGTGGCCTTTTGAAAGCAGCAGGAGATGAGGGAGTCACAGTGCTCCATGAAGTGTTTAAGGGAATAGTGTTGCACGAAGAGATACCATAGGAATGGCTGGGCAGCTTCACTATCCCACTTTATAAAGAAAAAAGTGACTCACTGGAGTGTGCTAAACACTGTGGCCTGCATTTACGGGAGCATGGCATAAAGATTTAGGAGAGAGTGCTGTACAGAAGGCTGAAGGAGATTTTCACACTTGCAGACAATCAGTTCGGATCCAGACAGATGCAATATTCATTGCATACCTGGCTGAAAACCGCTAGGTAGACCAAAGAATACTTGGAGCAGGAATATGGAGGAGGACATGAGAAGATTAGATATCAGAGAGATGGCCTTGGATAAAGGTGTCTGGAGGTCCAACATCACCCATGTTACCACGTAGTTTGTGATCAAAAAGACGTTAAATGGATAAGTAAGTAAGTAAGTTGGGAACTCTAACTATTTAGCTTGCTTCGTTACTATTGAGTCTGGAGTTAATCAGCATTATTTAAATGAGACCGTTTTATATTTATATATATATACAAGACATACTACAAAAAAGTGAAAATGTCATCTATGGGATTTGAACCATGGCATAATATGCATAATACATGCCTTGATCCTGTTTTACGCATTCATGTTTCAGCACTTCAGGCCCTCCTTAATCTTGGACCCTGTTACTGTTACCGTGTTACTATATCCCTTTCTTTGTTCTATTTGGCAGACCTAACTCTTATGCCTGCCAAATTCTAGGGATAAGAATTTGTGTTATGAATGAAAGTTAACTTGACTGGCCAGACAATTTTCCGCGACAACATAAATTGTCACTATTACAACGTATATTATTAGCATAGGACTAGTATAGTACAGTATAGTATACCGTAATTATAATCGAAAGTGAGAAAACTATAAAAAGCCTACCTGATGGAATGTAGCAGTTACAAACTTCACAATAGACTTGTTTTACCATTTTCATTGTTGAGAACCATGGAAGGCTTCGCTATAAATTAAAACATGTATACAACGTCCGCCCATGCTGCCAAGAAGACGATAGGTCGTGAGGCATCATCATCGTACAGTTCACGTTTGTGTTCCTATTGATTTCGTGACTCCTACATAGCATGTTTTCATGTTTAAACGAGGCAAGAGCAAGATCTGAAGACGAGGCTTGAGAAATCTGAGAAAAACAGTGGGTGATCTTATCTGGAGACACTGGTGTGGCTACGGGTGGGAAATGTCTGTAATGACTGTCTGTAATGAAATGTCTGTAATGTCTGTAATGTCTGTAATGTCTGTAATGACTAAATGAATAAAAGTAGACATTGGTCTTAAGGCAAAAAATCGTAAGACCACGGGGGATTGAACTCACGGTCTCCACGTTGCGCAGTACGATACTTTACCACTAAGCTACGATCCCTTAACAACGAGAGACAGAGAAATTTGGGGTGTCTATTGTTTGGATATTGCGTCACTTCATAGCCCCCCCCCAGCTAGAGATGAAAGCATGAGGCTCGATAGTTTGCGTGTCTCTGTTAGCTAACCCGACCCCAGTGAAGTGTGAGATGAGTTGAAGGCGTCGTGGGTTAGAGAGAGAGAGAGAGAGTGTGAGTTTGTTCATCAGTTGTGCATCTTGTGTTTGCAGGAGCGTGCTCTTGTCTCGGGTCACCATTTGTAATGACTGAAAGTAGACATCGGTGTTATAAAAGCTCGATGGTGAAAAATTGTGGCACCACGAGGAATCAAACTCACGGTCTCTGCGTTGCGCAACACGGCACTTTACCACTAAGCTACGGTTACTTACCAACGAGAGAGAGAAATTTGGGATGTCTATTGTTTGGATAATGCGTCACTGCATGTCCACGCACCGAAATGTCAACTTTTCAATTGGTCCAAATCTGACCTACAAGTAAAGTGTACCAAAAATAGGTTTGCAGTAAAATTAATTGTTAATGAGGCAATTTCCATGAGATAGAGAGAGCAATATTTTGAATGGTCAATTTTTTCAAAGTATGGTAAGGTAAGGTGTGATTTCTTAATAAATCCTCCCCCGCCCCAGTTTGAGAAGGCTGATCACGCCACTACCTGAAGACTCTAGGATCTATTTATGTCATGTGATCTCAAGTCCGTTTTGTGGTTGATGGTTTTGTAGTTCATGGTTTTGTAGCTCATGGGCCCAAAAGATCTGCAATATTTAGTATTTTTGAAAACATGACTCGGTTTAGGCCCATGAGCTAAAAAACTTTTCTTCTAATCTAAGTCGAAAAAATTAAAAATATTCATATACATTGAATGGATGTGGAGTAATTTAACTGTAAAATAGGATATCACATTAGAAAATATCTCATCAACATGAAGTATGATCAACTTGTTTTCATTGATTTAGCGTCAGTTAGGTGCTAAGGACCTGCCGTTGTGGTTAAAGTGCTAGTAGCCTCCTCCCGATAGGACTAACATATTAATCATGTAGGCATACTTATTGCATATTTATCAGTTATTGTAAGGAAATAATACTTATCGTTCGCGGTGTACTGTTTCACTTGTAGTCCTAGTATTTACAATCATTTATTTTTGAGACTCGTGACTAACTGATGTTCCAGTTTGTTTGAATCATAATGCAAATATCGATCAGCGTGAGGCAGACAATTGGTTCCCTTTTAGTCCTGCTAAGTATGAATTTAGGTGATAGTCTCATTTAGTACTGGACACTTGAATACTAGTGTTCGGAGGCACTGTTGCTAAGAGACGCTTAACACGTTCCTTGTAAAATACTCAGATAATATACGAATACGAAGATGTCTCAAGAGATCGTCTAATGATTATAATTACACTTTCAGTGGTGGCATTTTTTGCATGTCGCCATTGGATTTCACCGTATTACCACAGAGTTGTGATAACACTAAGGTTAAAGCTATTTCTTGACTGCAAAATCCTTTCTTCCATAATTTATAGATTTCTTCATTTATACCCCGTTGTATTTTTAGTTTTTTACCCCTCTCCTCCGTGAAAATTGTCTAATATGAACAAACTGCGCATAATTATAGTTTTTTTGGTTGGGTTTTTTTTTTGCGCTTTTTTGGTGGCATACTCGATTTCGAGAGTAGTGTAAAATATAATGTAACATGAAAGTTAAGTCAATTTTATTTTACATGTATGGTACTATTTTACATGTTGGCAGCCATTAAAATCCAAAATTTGATAACCGTATAAAAAGCAGTATTGGAAACCCTTTACAAAGAATCAATGTAAGCGCCCATTTTATTTCTGAAGTGATGTTTTTCATGATCTTTTGCTATGAATTAACTAATAAGACATAAAATAAAAAGACATCATCATCAATATTAGCCCATATTTACTCAACATATTCCTTAGATTTACTAAGACCATGTTAATACGTCATCGGGTCCAGGCAGATGCGGATCCAAATATAGCAGTATCAAACTATAGCAACATTAAACGTTTTTGATATTCCTGTCAAGTCTAAACAAGACAATAAGTATAATGTATACCACGACACATAGACTAAGATCATTTTTATCATTGCGCTCTCGAGTCGATTAAGTTGAATGGTTATAATCAGGAAAATAGTGACGCTGGACTAACTTCCAAAAATGTTCATGAAAAAGAATATAAAAGGAATGACTTCAAAATATTCATAACTGGTAATCTTGTAACATAAGAGGTATGTAAGGGGAATCAATGATGACTGTACTTTGCTTCAAGAAAAAAAACTTGCATTGATCTCTCTTATAAACATTCAGTATGGATATGAGTTTTTCCGGTATATTTTCTTGTTTTAAGCTGTTCGGCAAATAATCAAATTTGCTCTCCAGTTAAGAAAATACGGAAATTTCGGTTAAGCAAGTATGGAATTTGAGAGGTGTTACACAGTAAACGTACAGGCTGTCTAACTATCTTGCTTGAATTACTACCCTCATAATGGATGTAGAAACTCTTAATTCTAGAAAAGACACTTCTTCTTCTGAAGACGATAGTTAGGTATGAACCTTAACTATAGCTATGGTAACGGTATCGGTTGTCAAGGTTGAGATGAGCTCCTCCCTTCGAACATCGTTCTGCGTTTCGTACCTCATTGTTAAAAATGGGCGGGGATCGCCTGACCGAACATTGTTTTCGCTCCACAGAGATCTCAAGGGACTACACAGGTCCATGGATTAAGTACCTAGCAAGGTGTAGCATCACAGATTCTATGACATGTTGCAGAAGCTGTGGTAGCATTTAGGTGGAACAACCTTACCACAGCTCACAAAATCAGCCAAACCTCAAACAGAAACGGTTGACGTATCGTTTACAATATAGCAAATCAAAGTTATGGTGAACATTCTTTTAGTCTTCTTGAAGCCAAATGTTTCATAACCGTTTAATAATTGATCATTTTTGCAATTTCCCTTCCCATACCTAATACTCCAAGCTGCTGTGGTGTCGCAGCGCTTCTTTATCAGTTCTTTATCTACTTTAACGTTTTGATGAAGTGTTTCGCAGAATATCATACACGCAACATACTCTATTCAGATAGTAGCAGATATTTTGTAGAAAACTGGACATGCCATTGAGCTACAGATCTGCGTTGCTGGTAACATCGAGCCGAGTTGACAAAACAGAATCCATGATCACGTCAAATTCATCACGCTTGGCTGTTTGAATACTCCTAGTTCTTCGCGTTTGTCGTCACTATCTTTATCTTTACAAAATTTCACGTCCGTTTATTTGCTTCTGTGTTTCGTCTGGAGCTGATCCAAGACATTCAATGGATTTACAACGAGTTTTGCTTCATGAAAAATCAAAGACGATATGTTGCGCAGTTTCTTAAGTTTCTCGACATGGCTCCGATCTAAAAACTTGACACTGATCATTTCTGTACCTTCAAATCTTACAGACTATGTCAATGTCTGACAATGTACCCTTTTGCAGTTCTTCTACGCAAGTTAAACTTTAACACTTTATGCACGAGTATTAATCCCCCATGTTCTTATTTTCGCTAAATAGGTTATAGTGTGAAATCAGTGTTTTTCATATAAACTTTGGTCTATTGTGTTGACTACCGAAAAGTAAACTGAGGTATCATCGAGTCATCATAGTATGACCCTGTCATATATAGACTAAATGCATATGAACTATTACTTATGAACTAGGCGTTAATGAGTTTGGTAGAAACCGTAAAATACTCAGTAAGAATGGACTGTGTATAGTTTAGTAGTTGATAACATTAAAGAACACAAGGCTTAACCTTGAACTAGACGTAGGAACGCACGTTTCTCACATGAGCGAGGCCTGCATCATATGATGCTCGTGATAGGAAGTTGAACTGCTCATATGA
>JAAAKL020002241.1:4989-26887 GCA_010016065.2 Carybdea cf. marsupialis auct. non (Linnaeus, 1758) | reverse complement strand
AAGTGACTTTTTAACCCAGCAAGTGTTTTGAAAGTAGCATTGCAAACCGAGCATGTCTGTTTCCTTTTTTATGTATGTATGTTTGTATATACATACAAACATACATACATACATACATACAAACATACATACGTATATACATAAATACATACAATGTTGTTCTGAAAGTCCTGTTAACCTGTGAACCTATAGAAACACAGTCTGCTCAAATATTTCCATGAATCGATACGACCACACCTAGTGCCGCATTAAATGGGTATAATGTTTCCTGTGCTACCTCTTTGCCGAAATAGGATGCTCTACCTCCACTGTTTAACAGATTAGTGACGCATTGTTTTACATGCCGTCAGTAACTGGAAGAGAGTGCGAATTGAAGGCAAACCGCAGAATGGGAAGTAGTATTGCCCTCCTGTGTTTACGACATGAAGTTAAAACATACTTCATGGAGGAACGCGTAGTCAAAATTTTCCTTACAAACGCTTTCTTTAGTATATCCTTCTTCTCTGTTACATTAAATATCTCAAGCACACTCTGCCTTAATTTGCCACAAGAAATTGATGGGGTTCAATTTTTTATGGCATACTCGTTCCGTCAAGGACATCTCTATATATGATATGATCGAATCTAAGTTAGATCGAAGTTAAAAGTAGGAACAAAGTGTGCATGATAGTATGGCTGGAGAAAAGTTCTGATGTTGTGATTGACATGAAATGAGGTTCAAAAGTTTATTTTAAAAGTTCCCTTTAGTCATCAGTTTGTCTCTACGAAATAATGGATGATGGACACTCCCGTCGATATCGACGTACGAAAGCTCAACTGTTCGATCAGCTGAGCAACCTACTCAATGAATCAAGTAAAAGTTTCGGAGTAGACCACAGTCACTCGTACCCTTAATGCGTTCTTCAAGTAATGTTCACCGTGACACATATCTGACAAGGCTGAGCTATCCAAACTCAGGTACAATCCATCCGGCGGGCTTCTTGAGTTTCTGTCTCCCCAACGTCCTTCACATGGACAGGGTGGGCACCGTGACTATGGTAAAGAGAAAGTTGGCAAAGCTTCCAAGCGCGTCGGTAGTTTTAAAAGCAAGCTCTTTAGACCACACGCTCCACTACGAAATACTACGTAACATATATACGTTGAGGAAAACTAACCTCTTACTCGTTACTTCAAGATCGCTGACGCTCCTCAGTTCCTTTAATCCATCGATGTAAGCTTGAAGGTTTTCAAAACTGATTACTAGGAATAGTAGAAAAGTAACATATGAGTGCCGAAAACGACTTCATTAGCGTTGACGGAAACACAATTGAAAGTGTTGACAAATTCATTTTCTGGGGATCTGTTCTTACAAATACCTCAGATGATTTAAAACGTAGAGTTACATTGGCTTCATCAGCTTTTGGAAAATTGAAGGCAAATATCGGGACAAGAAAAGACATACCATACTGCATCAAAACGCGCATTTTTTAGCCTAGATCATTCCAATTGCCACATACGCATGCCAAACGTGGTCGCACTGAGTAGGCCCCATGATTATGGTAAAGAGAAGCTGCCAGAAATTCCCAAGGATTTTAATATCATTGGGGCCCTAGTTCACTGCAAAACTAAACGTTTCGTGGGGTATAATCGCTTATCAGACTCCCAACATGTTTTACGGTTTATGAGGGCATGTATTTTCAGTAGCGGCACTATACAAATCCTGGAAAGAACTTTATGTATGACCAAAAAATCTTCATTCACCCTCTTAAATACTGCCAACAAATGTAAATTTTGGAAATGATGCTATCTACACTGAGATTAAGCTGAATCGGCTTCTTGTATCCTCTGGTTTCTTTTAATTGCATTTCCTTACCTTCAACTTCTCTCTGAGGAACTACAGCCACAAGTCGACGCAGAACATTCTGAACCTAAATTAGAAAGACGAATATGATAATACGATGGTTAGCAGACAACAGAAAGGCCATGGAGCCATGGCAACCGGCTACCTTCCAATGGGAACAGTTCTAGTATACTTCGTAACGTGACGCCCCCCAAATACAGAAGTGACTTGTTTAGTGACAATTGTTTGGAATACGATAATTTACTGCACAAAAGAAACAGTTTTTGGTTGTCAAGAAGAGTAAATGTGGGCGATGGTCAGAAGTTAATAAGTTAGGGAGCGACGAGGAGTGAATTGGGGCAATGGTCAGAAATTGGTAATTTAGGAGGCAATGAGGAGTGAATTGGGCAACGGTTAGAAATTGGTAAGTTATGAGGCAATGAGGAGTGAATTGGGGCAATGATTAGAAATTGGTAATTTAGCGTGCGATGAGAAGTGAAAGAGGTAATTATACGTGGTCATGCGTTGTCAATGTCGATAAATAAGAGATATAGAAGAGCTCTCGTTAATTGTGGGGCTATCTTCCAAAACATTTGGACGCTCTTTTTGTCTTACTTTTGCTATTCAGTTCTCAACTAAAAATACTGTAAGTGTATATAAGCATTTTTCTGCCCCCCTCCCACTCAATGCTTTTCTACTGACTACGTCACTGCACATAGCAACTATCAACCAGCAAGACGTATGCATGAAATGAGACTGCAAAACAGGGAAACGTAAGAAACTGTGAGCCACAGTAAAACGTTATTTATACAAAGCGACATACAATGAGAGTAGATGACAGTTAGATTTATCCTGCACGTGCACCAAAAGTGTGACACAAACCGGCATGGCTTAGCTACCCAAATACGAGTATGGAGCATCAAAAGCCCCTTTTCCCTTTTCGTAGCCCTGTCTTGTGACTGCAAGACGCACTTTGGTTGTTTCCTTGGCTAAAATCAAGGCAGCCATCGGGTGGAATGAAAGGTGAAGCTGTATTCTTGATGGATTTTTCTTATTCTGTTCAATTTATCGCATCATCTTACCTCAACTGATATTGTATGCAGCTTACTTTCCAGTTCCGGAAGGCCCGGGGGCTTGAAGAAGTCGTACACGATGTGAGCGTACTCCCACGTCAAGTTGACCTGTTAGGATGAAGGACCGTCAAACGTACTGTGCTAGTTATGACTCAAAGACTACAAACGTAAGATGAGCACCAATACCTCGGAAACAAGTGCAACAGAAAAGTAGGTAAAAAATCTGATACAAAATGTGTTAGAAATTGAAACTAGTGGCCAATAAAGTCATTCTAAGCAAACCCAAGTCCATCCAAGATACTACAAGTCCATCCAAGTCCATCCAAGTCCATCCAAATCCATCCAAACCAGTCCCTGCCAATCCATGTCAAGTCAGGGATATGTCAAATCAAGCAAAGCCAAGTCAAGCCACGTCAAGCCAAGTCAAGTGAAGCCAAGTCACGTCAGCCAGGCAGATGATGTCAAAGGAAGTCAAACTATGTAACACCATAACAAATAAAGATAACTTAAGTTAGGCTGAGTCATACCAAACTAACCAAGAATGACCTAAAGCCAAGTCGTGCCAACTCATACCATGTCAAGCTAATATTGGCTAACTCGTAATAAGCTAAGTCAAGCCTAGGCAAACACGGACAAACCATTTTATACTACACCAAACCAAAGAAAGGCAAGTCAAATAAAAAAATGCTACACAATGCTACAAGGCTACACAATAGGCTCAACAACTCCGAAGAAGGCTAGCTTGACTAGCCGAAATACAAGTTTATTTGTATAAAATACGTTAAAGTGTTCCTCTGCCGCTCTAGACTGATTCTGGTTTTTGATCGATTATAGTTTAACGTCAGTTTTTGTATCTCTTTGATCCGGAACTGTATCATGCATGACTTAGTCGTTTTGGGTCCTTTCCGTCTTCATTCATCTACACAATGCCAGGTTATTCTATGCTATATTAGATAAACCAAAACAACGGATTCCAAGGCACGCATCTCTATACTGATTCAAATAGAATCAAAGTGAAAAAATTAAATGTTAAGGAAGTCTTGGAACATCAAATATTCAAGAAGGCATCCTTTTACCTGTACAGAGTTGTGGTCCTGTAGCCATTTGTTCTGTAGAGCATGGTGAAAAGAATTACAAGTTATCAAAGTGCGACTAGACAGCAACGTAGATGTCACAGAGATTATCAAGTAATTAACAAATACAGATTGCCAATAGAAAAGACGCAAAATAAATTGTTTAAGTGTAACATTAGTCAAATTGTCTGCACACCTGCCTGTCTTGCTGTCCATTTGTTGATCTGTATTTGAAGCGTTTGTTGATGGTACAGAACAATTAAACTGCACAAAATAGCGAATTGATCAACAAAGCAACATTAAAGCAAGAAAACCGTTGCTTTGTAGACAAAATGAATCTGTCTTCTTATTGGGCCTCTTCGGTTAACCATTTAGCTTCGCGGACACTGATTGGTCAAAACAACAACAATCTGGCAGTCAGAGTTGGCTAAATTATTTCGTTGATTCGATATTCTGATAATTTTGCACTCTGGGGAGTATCGAACTAAAAAAGCTTTTAAGTACATAATGAATTCGCTATTTCGTTCAGTTTTGTTGATATATCTAAGTAAGCGAATGCGCGACTGAGTGAATAATGAAGTGGTAGATTGAGAAAAAAAATGGTTAGGTAAGTGAGTATGTTGGTAGGTGAGTGAGTGATTCAAGCAAGTACACTTGCAAGCAAGCATCTAAACAGAAAACAAGGCATTCCTAGACTGAGCATCGCGATTATCGACTAACGAAAATTAATTTTACCAAATGGGGTTAAACTTAGCATAGTTTCGTCTTAGGCATTTAGCATACTGTCAGTGCTAATTTTGTATTTGCTACTTACTATTGGGCTTAAGGTATTTTATGTATGACTTCGTGCAGTAAACAAGTCGAGGTTTCAATAGTCGGCACTACCACAATGTGGCGGGAAAGTGTAACGTCACGATTTTGAAAATATTTGAATTATGGATAAAATACTCAATCTCATGTTGCCCTATGAGTAAGAACGTCAATGGCCAAAATTGAGAGTGTTGCTCTTTCCAAACACCGAGATATCAACTTTCAAAGTTTTAAATCTCTCTAACAAAACTTTATTATTTGATGCTGGTTATTAACGTCAGGAACCACGGGATATTTACAGAGTTAACAAGAGGTTTTTGAAATTCAAATGCCTCTAGTTTAAACACTATGTACACTACAAGTCTGGTATTTTGCGAAAAAGCCTATACCAGGGTTGCCTTGACATGTCTGGAGTCAAATTGTACTACCTCCAAAACTTTAAATTTGTGACGTCATCACTTTCTCTCCGCATACAACAACTGCAGCTTCGTGAAAATTACATGGCAACATATGTAAGTTACGACTAAATGTAAATCATTGGTTTAACACAATAGAATCCTACCTTTGTCTTTTTAGAGGGATGTCCATACAAGCAAAATAAGCATTGCTCCAATTCTTTCGACAACTCCTGTAAAGAAGCACTTAATTGTCAATTTAAAAGTGTTTGCACGTTTGGAAAAATCAGACGCGAGGAAAACGTCTATGATTTTTTGGTTTCGCAATACTTGGCCATTATCTTCCTCTCCCTTTCTGTGAATCCATTAAGTGGAATTTGCATTGGTAATAAGGGGACGTAGTTTGTTACTTATAGGCATTGTAGGGAGTTGTCAGTGTTGGCTACGTTATAGGAAAGAAGATCAAAATGCTTTTCGCAAACATAAACATTGTAGCATTGGTAAAATGGGATTCGAACTCACAAACCTCGGGTTATACGTCCAACATCCCGAGCAGGACTCGAACTCAAGAGCCTTAAATCATGAGTCCGACGCCAAAATCACTGGGCCAAAGTTCTTCTAAAAAGCCTAAATAATGGAGTGCCAGAAATTAAATAAACAGTAAAATGATCAACTTCTCAGAGGATTTGTCACTTGCTAAGGGGATTGGTCATCTTGTCAATGCACTAGTCCCCACGCGAGTGAATTGATCAACTTGCCAGTGGATTTGTCATTCCATAAATTAAGTGATCCACTTGCCAATGAATTGGTGGCCTCAACAGTGAATTGGTTACCTCCTGATTGGGTTGTTTAACTTGTCTGCAGGTTGATTACCTCGTGAATGTACATGTCAACTCGTGAATTAATAGGCCTACGTAAAGTTAAAGTTTCTTAATGAACGCCGTGCTGAAATTAACCTAAAAAACTTCAAACTGTGTTAAACTACGTTGATTGATTTATTCCATCTCCTTGGAGTAATAAGGTAAGGCAACTTATGGCCTTACTATATCTTCGATTTGTTTAATTTGAAAGTTTTTGAGCTCTACAGCATACAATTGCAAAATGAAATTCTATCCAAGTTCTAAACGTCAGGACTGCTTATATTATGCCATATCTTAAAGAAACATTACTTTTACAAGACGTCTGTAATGCTATTATAAACCTTTGACAGTTATTCCAATCACACAAAACTTCCAGTCTATCATAGGTGACTCACTACATTACCAATTGGAACCACTAATCTCAAATGAAGACTGGATCGAGCAATCCCATTGTTTCCAACAGCGAATATTGTGGTCACCAATACATGCCCCAGAAGTTAACATAGCGCGGGAAAGTCAGCCATATTACGTAACATTGTTTATAAGCTTTGTTTGATGGGGACTGAAATGGCGTCCAACGACTGGCCTCTCTTTGAGACGGGAGATGCTCCATCCAGTGTTTTTTCAAGATCAGTTATTGGAACCAATATAAGCAAGATGGCCACCGTTGCTATACTGCCAGTCCCTGTCCCCTCAATCCTCGCTCCAGTTTTCTTTCGAGATCAGCAGTCGTTACACAGATATAAGATGACATGAACGGCCATTATACTTACTCGTCTAACTGCAGGTGGATTCGACTTTTGTGCGTCTGTATGCAAGTCCCTTACAAACTGAAGCAGGAGAACACCTTTATCATTACAGCACAGAGATCGTCTGTATTGAAAATGGAACAGGGGGTAAAATGTTAACATACGAAACCCGTATACAAGCTAAACGCAAATACACAATCACAGCAACGGGCAGTAACTTGTAAAAATTAATTTTTGTAATTATAAAATTGAGAATATATAATCGAAAAATATTTCTAATAAAACTACCGCGACCAACAAGGTGTTAAAGGTGGGCAAGAAAATGATGAAAAACCCCCAAAACCAAACAAAACCAAACAAAGCTATTTCAGTTTTTACTCTTCTACAGTAATACTTTCCCCACCGCTTACCCCCTGGATGCTTATTGGAAGGTAAAGCTATTTTAATTAATATGACTCATAATGGCAGGGGGAGTATCGGAATGTGGGACATTTGATTCGAGAGCTGAAAGTCGGGAGATTTACAAAGCTTACTGAAAGTGCCCCGTTGACAAACAATACCTTGCTCAAACGGATCTTATAATAGCCGAAACTCTAACATAAAACGACATAGCCACAAAATCACCGTGAGAGAATGTATATATTGAAAGTTTCAGTGGCCTTTATCGAATGAAGCGCTTCAAAAATGACAAAAAGAAAATAAATGAAAATACAAAATTATCAATCAGGTAAATGCTTTGACGTCGACCTTAAGGATTACAAAATTAAGATTCTGGGATTTGGGGGCCAAAAGAATGTAGATTCGTTTACAAAGTCATGCCCTGATGCTCGCACTTTTTCATTTTCTCTCGAATCCTTGTTGATTTGTATTGGTACCTTAATGGCCCTACGACATCCCCCTCCACCACTTATACGGCTGGATAAATCAAAACAGGACAAAAGATCATGACGATAAAAAATTATGTGAGAACGTGGCAAAGTATCATCCCTTATTTTAAAAAGTACGATCATCATGAAGTTCTATCATTCTGTACTCTTTTCCACATCGGCATCAAATTATTACAAATCTTCACCAGTATGAAACCCTTCGATTGCTTCGCTTCTTAATAAGTATAACACCTCCTCTCTTACTTCCTTATTATTTGAAACATTCTGAGTTCAAGTATTTGATATTGTTATTGCTTCATCTCTCTCACAAATCAAAAAGCCAATATCCCTTTCGTTTCCTCGTTTCCTTTGCTTTCGAGATACAGCTAGAGATACAGCTAGAGATACAGCTAGAGATGCAGCTAGAGATACAGCTAGAGATACAGCTAGAGATACAGCTAGAGATGCAGCTAGAGAAACAGCTAGAGATACAGCTAGAGCATCGTAAAATTGCTTTCAAGAGTCATAAAAATACAATAGTACTGTTCACAGCTGCACTGTAAATTTACTGTAAATTACTGTACTGTAAATTTAACAGTATATCCTACAAACTTTAACCGCAAACTAAGTACAACCTTTACATGCAAGATACTGTTTTGCAACATACGTCATCTCGAAATTCTTTAAATACAGAATTGTTGCAAGTGTGCATCACAATGCGACAAGTCAGTGCTGATGTTCTCAAATGAGGTGCTCACAATTTCTGTCATGTCAAGAGTGTACAACCTGGTTCAAACGTCTAAATTTTCATGTGCACTGCTAAGCAATGTGACTCTGCCATTGGGCAGCTCTTGCTTCTAAACCCTGATTGTGCAAAATTGTATACCGACGACCACTTCCGTATAATAGGCAAAGCAAGGCCTGCTTTTCGCTTGGCCGTTCTCGAATCCATCCGCATCAAAGGAAGAAAACGTTGCTTTGCAGACAAAAAGAATTTGTCTTTTCATTGCATTCGGCCTTTTCGCTTAACAAATCAGTTCCATAGACACTAATCGGTCAAAACAACACCAACCTAGCAGTCAGATTTCTGATTGGCTACTTTCAAAACACAGTTGCGTATACGTTTCATTGATTTCTTCCCAATTCCAATTCAGACGATTTTGCATTCTGAGGAGTGTCAGACGAAAAACGCTTTTCAGTGCTACAATGTTTATGCTATTTCGTGCAGTGTTATTGTTTTGTTTCACCAACAAACGTTTTGAGTATAAATTTAAACCACTAAATATATATCAAAATATAGAGGTCTGATTTAGGCTTCAGCAAAAGTTCAAGCTTAGACTGGTGGATATGAGGCTGATGCAATGGTACGTTTTGCTGATTAAAAGGCGTACCAGATTCCGTTAACTGAAGAGCAGATTTGCAGCAAATTTAAACCTTGCGTGACATGACTCTCCTACCATACCAAGTAACCTGTGAATTTACAATGCAGTGAATTCACCCACCAACTCATAACGCTGGGAAGGTCACTCTCCCACGCAGTGTACTAGAAGTTGTTTAACATTCTTGCAGGTTACGCGGATGTGCGCCAATGGAAACCATCGCCGTCCATAGGTGAGTTTGAAATGGTATTCATCAGGAAGACTACATGGTAGAGGGCTATTGCTGGTAAAACATACCAACACGTATCTGAAGAGTAAATGCTGGAGATAGATTTAAGTTATTGCAAGGGCAATATGACGTAAGGACAGTAGACGCATATATATACTTATAAATACATATATGTAAATATATATTAATGCTAAGAAGAAATTGAGTCTTTCCAACTTGAAAGTTGACGATCCATGTTTGGATTCAAAGGCTAACATTTCCTTATTATATATAAAAGTTAAATGAAATGAGAAAAGGCAAGTCGCAATAGACAAATCCAATCCGATGTTACTTCAGCAAGCTTTCGACATAATTGTATTCCTTAGGTTCATTTAACTTTTATATATATATGTACTACTATAGAATGGTAAAGAGGAAAAGCCAAATATATTTATAAATATTCAGGCAGGATGATCTACACCGGAAACGCCGACTTTTTACCACCGCACTAAATAATCTAATAGTAGAGTCAACAATCCAGGAAGTTGATCCCGAACTCTCACCACCACAAGTAACCTATTTTTCAACTATCAACTATTGCACCATTTAGTGCAGTGGTAAGAGCAGGCGTTTTCGGTGTGGTAGATCCTGTGCTCGATCCCAGCCAGTGCCGTATGCATATCATGTTTATTGAGTTTTATACAATGTATTTCATAAGTGCTAGTGTGTCTGCTTGAGTACTTGTATATGAAATGGCACTGATGAAGATAATAGCGAAACGAAAAATAAGGTCGCTGGTGGTAGTAAGAATTCCGGATCACCTTCCCGGATTGTCGACATTACTACTGCATGATTTAGTGCAGTGGTAAAAGTCGGCGCTTTTTGTGTGGAAGATCCTGTGTTCAATTCTCGCCAGTGCCGTATGAATTTCATATTTATTGGGTATTTTTATATAAATATATAAAAATCGAGTGTCTTGCAAAGTAATAAATTTCAATATACAAGACAAGACATTGAAACAAGCTTTCGAGCTTTCCGCTCTTCGTCAGGTCTACTACAAAATTTTAGCTGCTGAGAACGAACCTTATATATACATTTAAATACGGGGATTGAAATATTTAAGACGCTTTTGGATAGCTTCGAGCCATAATGGCAATTTTCCGAATAATACAGCTACATGCAAACGTGAAGTAAAACTATAATGAGCCAGCTCTAGGCAAAGTACGAGTACGATAAGAGGAGAAATAGGAACAACGAACTTAATCCCTAACATTCACTACAATAACAACGAGGATTATTTCTTAAAATATATCTTACCGTCCAAGGTGATCATGAGAGAATTGTAGAAAACGGATATAGGAAGGGACGCTGAAGTTCACGTCCTGGGAACAGCTGTTCTCCCCATCTTTCTGACTAGGCTCCGCCATAGCTGATTGATTGAACTTATCATAACTAAAGAAGAAACGCATTCCATTTATCACCATCATCATCATCATCATCATCAACCACAAGAACAACATCACGATCATCTTCATTATCATTATCATTCTCATCATCATCATCATCATCATCATCATATTTACAATAATTATTATTATTGTCACAATCATTAACACCAACACCAACACCATCATTCATCCATCATCATCGTCGTCGTCATCATCATCATCATCTCCACCATCGTCCCAAACACTATTACTACTATTATTTTAATATAATAATCATAACCATCATCACCACTGTCGACATTAATTCTTTCATCATCATCATCATCATCATTATCATCTTTATGATCATCATCACTATTACTATCAACATCGTATCCAACGCCGCCTATACTGTCATCCCCGCTACCACTACTATGGCCATCGTCAAAGTCACCATGATCAGATCCTGATCATTATAGATATCATCACTATTCATGATACTATGATTTGAATTCACTTACTAATTCACTATTCTGTAAAGGATCAGCCACGGCATTACAGTTGCAACAGGGCTCTCATTGGCATCCATGGATTCCATAGATATTTCAATAACCTGTCAGAGCATGGTAATTAAATAGCATTACAGTACGTTAACAAATGAGAAAGAAACAAACATCAGCAAATAAGAAACGGTATTTTACTAAACAACTTCTGACGTGGCAGAAAATGCAGAGGTGTGATGTCACGATTTGAAAATGTTTCAATTATGAAAGAATACTCAATTTCATGTTGACCTATTAGTAAGAACGCCAAATGCCCAAATTGAGAGTGTTTCCCTTTCTCAACACCAAGACATCAGCTTTCAAAGTTTTAAATCTCTCTAACAAAACCTTATTATTTCATACTGGTTCCTACCGAAAGGAAATAAGGGACATTAACAGAGTTTTGACCAGACATTTTGAATTCAAACGCCTCTAGTTTAAACATTAAATACACTACAGGTCTGCTATTTTGCGAAACAGCCTATTCCAGGGTTGCCTTTAGTAGATGTCTGGAGTCAAATCTTACTAGTTTCTAAACTTTTGATTTGCGACGTCTTCACTTTTCCTCCGCATTGTACCAAATGAATAAGGGAAGGGCTGTTCTTCCAAGGAATCAGAATACCAGTAACAAATACTTGATCAAGAGAAAACGTAAAAAATGTAGAAAAATGTGCATACAAATAAAATAGGAATGTGGGAAAATAGGCATAAAATCTCATAGATCGATTGTACTTGATGAAAGAAATGAGCAAAGCTGCTGCTTAAGTTTGAAGCAAATAAGAAAACATGACATACATGCAGGGCACTTCAGATAGATCGTCAAGTGTTAAGTCACAAATATTGCAAATTGCACTAGTTGTGAAAGTTGGCGCTAAAGTCCGAGTCAGAAGCCTTGCCTTTCGTTTCCATTGAAAGTAAGACAACTAGTAATAATTTGTTGTTTTACTTCACCCTCCTCAAGGCCGAAGTCACTACTAGGAACGTGGTTGCTCTTTCCTTTCATGTTATTCATGCTCTTTTATGCTTGTAGTCCCCCCTCTGTCCTATCTCTCGAAACGTAGATTTCCCACTTCACGAGAGCGGATGACAGAGCACAGTACCTCCGGGATCGTGGCAGGCAAGCGCAGGGTCGGTTCGAACTCACGACCCTCTGATTGTGAGTCTGACACTCTGCCGCTATGCCACTGCTGTGTTAAAAATGGAGGGCGTAAGTGGGTTAACGGTAGTGAGCAGTGCCGTTCGAAAGGGCTACCGTTAGTTCCAAGACGGATAACTAGTGATTTATGGAAGGGAAGCCAATTATGATGTATGTATGGGCTCACTGGTCGAAAGTGATGCTTGAACGGGCAAATAGTGATATCTGGAGGTGCAACTGATGATGTGAGGGGAGGCAACAAAGTATTGTCTGGCGAGACGGACTATGATTTCAAGAGGTACAACTAATGATGTCAGGACGGGCAACTGATGATGTTTGGACGGGCCATTGCAAATATAGAGACACTTATTCAATGGTGAATACTCTGGCAAACAGCAAAGGGAAGAAATAAGGATTTTTCAAAAACAGGGAAGAGATAAGCTTTTGAAGGAAAAATAAAATAACTGTTTTACAGCATCGTATTTCTTCCTTGATCTTTCCGTATTTCATCTCCCTTCTTACATTAGAAAACGGTTATTTCAGATTCCTAAAGAAATTTGTTTAAAGGGTCTCCTAGTTTTCTAATCGGACACTTTCAGCGTTGTTGCAAACTTTCCCTACCTATCGCTTTACATCTTTAGTAGAAAAAGCAATGCGAAGTGTTCACCACCGCAGCAAATACAGGTCATCATGGCAAGTTTGCAACAAAAAAGTGTTACTTACTGCTAAGGAAGGATGTCAAGACAAATAGGGCACTGTGATAGCATATGTAATACATGTCACCCTTATGAAGAAATTGATAAAGCGCAACATCAACTTACAGATCAACAATTTCAAAGAGCATTTGGGACATTAATAAACTATTTGGTACAAAAGAGGTTGACATAACAAGAAAACGGCTTCAAAAAATTAAGCTACGGGGGCTACCCCGTGGTTAACATGCGGCAACTGCTAAATCCACCCCTCCATATTCACATATTCCTGCAAGCCAAAACAGGGAAGAAATATGAGCTGCATGGTTAGCAGTGCGGAAGAAATACGACTTTTAAGTCAGAATATTTACCATTGCACCTATTGACGATGTCATCATCATCATCATCGTCATCGTCGTGACATCGTCCTGCTAGCACTGATACCTATGATTTTCTCTTGTCAGTCAATCCTGTATGTCAGCACATCCCTTACTTCAAAATCATATAACATGGCTTATACACAGATTGAAGTAAGTGTTTTCGAGTATAAAGATTGTGATTAACTTCTGTATTTTTCTGGTGAGTGTATTTACCTTGATCAAATTCTGGATAAGCCTCCTTGCATTTTCCTTGGCCAGCAAGTTTAAACTGTCACTGTTGTCTCTGAGTACTCTGGTAAGGAACAATTGATCAAGATAAATTTCTAACTACATTAACAGTTATCAAACATTTATACTAAACGTTGAATAGCTGGGGATTAAAACAAATGACAATCTTGAAAAGTATGTATTGCAATAACGTAGATAGACACATTACTGATATCAAGCTATATCATTTCATCATCTCATCTCATATAATCTCATCTCTTTTCATTTCATCACATCATATCACACCACATCACATCATATCACATCACACCACATCACATCACACCACATCACATCACACCACATCACATCATATCACATCACACCACATCACATCACATCATAACTCATATCACAACATATATCATGTCATATCACATCATATCACATTATATCATATCACATCACATTATATCATATCACATCACATCATATATCATATCATATCACATCATATCATATCACATCACATCATATATCATATCACATCACATCATATATCATATCACGTCATATCATATCACATCACATCATATATTATATCATATCACATCATATATCATATCATATCACATCAAATATCATATCATATCATGTCATATCACATCATATATCATGACATACTACGTCATAAAACATAATTTCATATGATACGTTCATCATATTAAAGCACGTCACATCATGCCATACAGTATGACTGCACATTATTTCATATCATAACATAGCATATTACGTCAATTGATGTCTCCAAGATCAATATGATGCCCAAGTCACATCAAATCACACAAGGAGGAGAGAGAACCTAGAAGAGGAGAATGCTAACATAAACGCATTACAAAATGGGCGCTTTTATCATGTCTTTTTGTTAGGAAATCAAGCACTCATTTAACAGTAAGTTTATCCTTTTTCTAATGCATTAGGTGACACGCTCACTGATCTCTAAAAAACTCTGCATCGAGCATCTTCCGTCTCAAAGGAAGTCAGTCGTTGGAGGCCATTTTAGTCCCCGCGCCATTTTAACTTCTGGGGACTAGAATTCGTGACCTCACTTTTTTGGCTGTTGGAAACAATGGGAAGCTCGATCCAGTCTTTTTCAGAGATCAGTGGGCACGATGTCTTAATTGTCAACATGGCCATTATTCTTCCACACTTAAAACTAGATGTCATATGAATTTCTAGCATCTTTCCAACATTTTAATCAATTATAACTGGGTGAACCGGTCCTTCAGATTTTATCGATCAAAGTGCGTAATTTGTGACCACTGATTTGAATCAGCTGTCTCGCCAATTAAAATGATTTCTTACCTGTTCAGGCATTTGAAAAGTCGTTCCAAAGTAGATGTCCAAGCCTCGCATGGAGTCAGAACTTGAATAGCCTCGTTTAGTGTGATTTCGGAACATAGTAAACATCTCTATGAGGCAATACGGCATTATTTATAATCAAGCAGTACCACGAAATTTCAGGTGTGGAAACGGAAGGTTCCTGATGAATCAGCGGTAATAGTCGACGCCCATTATTAAAAGTGTCAGCACGCGTATGCTATAAAATGCTGCATGATGCCAACTACTTCCTACCATCACAACACAACTTAAGAAAATATAACAACGTAGTATGTGACGCGAATGAATACGTGGGTCTGGGGTTCGAATCTCGTTGGCGCTATAATTTTTGCGCTCAAATGTCTTTTCGAACTTAACATAGGATAGCAGAACATAAGCAATACAAAATATAACTAAACATAAGTATAGCGTAACATAACAAAACAACATAATATAGTATAGCAAAATATCACAACATTACATAAAACAAATACAAACAAACAACAATATAGATCAAAACAATAAAAAATAAGGTAGAATAACATAACAAACATCGTATCATCACATAACATCACATAAGATCACATAACACCACATATGATCACGTAACATCACATAAGATCACATAAGATCACAATAATAGTACATAGCATGACATAATACAACTATCATATCATCACATAAGATCACATAAGATCACATAACAGCACATAACAGCACATAAGATCACATAACATCACAATAACAGTCCATAATATGACATAATACAACTATCGTATCATCACATAAGTTCACATAACATCACATAAGATCACGTAACATCACATAAGATCACATAACATCACATAACAGCACATAACATGACATAATACAACTATCATATCATCACATAACATCACATAACAGCACATAAGATCACGAAACATCACATAAGATCACATAACATCACATAAAAGCACATAACATGACATAATACAACTATCAATCATCACATAACATCACATAACAGCACATAACATGACATAATATAAGTATCATATCATCACATAAGATCACATAACATCACAAGTTCATGTCTTTCGGGGTAAATTTATAGATTCTTCCGTTTACTGATAGTAAGATCTACGGCTATCGTTATACCACTGAGTGTATACAACATGACTCATCATTGAACTCTAAAACTTCTTCACCTCAGTCTTATCGTCAGAAGAAATGACTTTGCGAGATAACAATGATCTCTCAGTTAAATAAAACGGATCTTATAAAAATTACTTATAGATACATGGTTCGGATTCCAACATGTTTAAGCAGGCGATTAAACGTACTCAGTAATGATACTACCTGGCTTGACTGCCTTCTAAATGAGATGCTTTAATACCAACACCCATGCCTGTCCTAATGGACAGATATTCTTCAACAGCAAAATATTACGTTTCATAACATCAAAATTGCATTTCATTGATGTTAGTCCAGACTGCCGCCACCTCGTTAAACAATTTCGCTTTAAACAAGGTAATAATAAAACAATATTTAAACCCTACTATTCTTTGAACGTCAACTTCAAAATATTACTTCAACAAATGGATATTGGAACTTGTTCCTGATTCATTATTTAAAGTCTTATCTTCACTAAGCAATTGCTATTTGCATAAACTAAACTGACGAGAGGGCAACGAAATATGGCTTTGGTGTTTACACAACAGTTCTTTATTTGAGGATATCTATGTGTCTGAAAAAAACTAATAAAAAACACTTTAGGAGTGCCTCCAATAATTACAAGTGCTTTGAGTATTCTACGCAACGTTAATAATTTCTGATAAACTAATAGTTAATTGGCACAAACAACGTAGCAAAGTATAGGTGCGCACAGGACGAGATGCTATTATCAAAAGAGTTTAGTGATTTGTACCAAGTCAGACTGAAGAAAGGAAATACTTTCAATTAAGTTTCAAGACCAATATCGATTACTTCTCGCACTCTGTGCTTTCTTAGTTTCTTCCCTCACCATCGGATCCTTCCATGTCACTCCAACCCGTTATCGTAACATTTTCTGGCCACAGGCTACCATCATCTGCTTCAGTTCCTGCGTCATACCATGTGTCTCCAAACCATAGAGCAATACTGGCTTAATCTGGCTTAATACAAGCACAGTACACTCTGTCTCTATGTACCAATGGGGTGTTGCTCTTCATCATGAGAATGGACTGCTGTCTTGACTTAGACCATGCAGCAGAGAATCTCTCTCTACCTTCATGCTGAGTTTCGCCGTTTTGCCCATAACTCACCCGGATAGTACACTGCCTCTACCGGTTTTCAGATTCTTCAGCCCCCACCTTTTCCCCAACCCCGTTCATACACTTGCAGAGGAAAATTTTACACTCCTTCAATGTCTTCAAACCGGCAGACCTCCCGTGACACCAGTAGTTACAACCAGTGTCAAAAATGTAGCCCACACCAACTCCTGTTTTACATACTGCACATTGCATATCTCCATAGCCTGATGATCACGCCTTACTTGACTGCAAGCATCAGCTTTTCTTTGCCAGCGTCCAAAGGTCGGACATACTTCATTTCTTCGTTGCCTTTCCCATGACTAAGGTAACGGGGAGAAGACTTAAAGCAGACCCCTGATGCATACCGACCCCTACCCTAAACTACTTCGATTCACAACCGGCTGCTACCACCTGAAATCTAGACCCAGCATAAAGTGTATGAGGGCATTATTGCGTTCCAGTGGATCTCTTTCACCATTATATATTGTCAAACTCCTTTTGCTATGCTTACTGGGAGTTCTTCTCTTCTTTAAAGATAACTCTCTAGCACTTCCCAAAAGCTTTATCATGTCACTGGTCAGACCTAATGGTCCTATCGCAGTCCTACATCTTATCAATGTTACGTACCGCTTTACTTCATCATATGTCATTCTCGCTGTTGGGCCTTGCACGGGTGTTGCGACCTCTGTCTCACTCTCAAATGATATATGACAACTCCTCAAACGATGTCTCCACCTCTGTGCAATGCCAATTTTTGTTGGTCCCGATTACATCTCCCTTATCTTCTCTCATCTGTGCTACTGCATGGACAAACCTATTCCTAACGTCAGCTGTCGTCAAATTTTCCGACCACTTACTCAATACCACAGCCTTTGCTGTTCGTATGATTACCTTGGTTTCTCTATTATTCACCCTACAAGCTTCTCTATCTTTGTCTTCTTTTCTCCTGGAATATTATCCACACTGCTCAGAAAAGGCTCTTACAATGTCTAAGGTAGTTTGTGGTTAACGTTGCTAAAAACATTTTATGTCCAAGTACGAATGTTCGAGGGGCATAACGAACTTGCAATTGCAAAAGAAGATTACGTGTTACAAAACACTTTAAACAGCTATCATAGAATTTGTAAATTGCTGTGAAATGTCTTCTCAGTACTCAACTGAGATTCCATCGGTTGCTTGAATCTAAGATCTCAACTTACAAAAGAGACCGATAAAGTGACCAGCAAAGATTCGCAAATTTTAACAAAGAAAAGGCGAGCTTGGTTACCTCTAAGAACCCTATAGGACGAACTTACCTTGTATTCTTTTAGTTTGTACAATGATTCCTGTAACAAGAGAAGCTGTGATGGTCTCTCTGGTGATGAGACAGTGACATCGTCAGTCTGTGGTAAAAGAAGACAGATCAACTACTTTAATAATAATTCCAAAATATTTAACTAAAATCATTTCAATTGAACCCCTGTAATGAAGTCTCCCCATATAAATTGCAATTGATAGATATTCCATATTGTTGGTAATTGATATCTTAAAAATAACTTCCACAACATTAGATTGGTTAATCAATATAAAAAACAGATTAAACCAACGCTGACGTACATTTTTTAACCAAATGAAGAAAATAGACTCTCCCTTCTACTTAGTTAAATTAGGGGGCTCGATATCAGACTAGCTTACCGACCTATTCACTTCATATTGCACTTGAATGGGGCCTGCCTTCAGCAAAAGCTATTTATCGCTAGGCTTACTGCTTAAGAATATCCAAGGAAATAGGAAACGAGAAAAGGCAAAAGCAAAAATTGGATAGTGTAGACCATTGTGATGCCCATAAAGACATTTTCATTTCTCTGGAAATTTTCAAAGTTTTTCAAAGAAATGGCTGTGGACAGCAAACAGAAACTAATGATTTCTCTTATTGCATTGATCTAAGATCTCAAGTTTATACACAAGATTTCAAACTGGTTTTCTGCATGACCTACATTCAGACAAATGAAAGAAAAATGAAAAAAAATATCGACACCGGAATGTCAACTGTCTGTAAATTGACTAGTCCATAGGATAATGGTATTTCAAACTGTACTGTCGCTGGCAAGAGGTCTAAGGCAGGACGTATTTAAGATCATTGGTGGTCACATGTTAATGCATGTTAAGGCAGGACGTATTTAAGATCATTGGTGGTCACATGTTAATGCATGGGTTCGAGACACAGGGCGCGTTTATGCCATATATGAGTTCTTTTAAACACAGCCGTAACTAATAAGTGTATAAGTTTAATAAAACATATTGTGATGATAGAGTTTTATAGTACTCGTGATTCTTTTTGCATGTATGATTTCCTGTTATTGCGATGACTAACCTTTATCCGAATACTAACTTCCAATCATATTCTAACACACGATTCTTAACAACTCCATGATTATTCTTAGCGTATCAAATTGATTTATTGTAATTAAGTGTTCTTTCATTGGTTTGTAAGTAGTATATATTGGAAACGTTGTAATGTGAGAATGACTGACTGATGAACTGTGAAAGAGATCACAGTACCTTCAATAGATAAAATGGAAAGAAGATTGGAAGGGAAGAGTTGCTCTACCCTTAGCTGCTTGCGCCAGCGTCATTACAATATTATTGACATTACAAATTATCACGGGAATTAAGTCGGGAAATGCGTCTCGACGGGAAAACGCGTCGAAAGGGAAATTGACTAGGTTAAAAGCATCCGTAGTTCTTCCCGAAATATGCTACAAGAAAAACGGTTTGAAGTTTGGAGATCGTATGATGTGTCAATAAACACAATCAGATCAGACGGTCTTCCCCGTATCGCCTTAATAAATTCAATCAGCAAACATATTAGAAAAGAATCAACAGCGTCTTGGCGAATGAGTTTCAAAGGAACAGCAATATAATTATTTAACATTGCCTTACCTTAGTAGTAGACTTCGTTTGTCTCAGAAGAAGTGGTGTTAGGAGATCAACAACATTTCTATAGGACCCAGTTTCGTATAACTTATTGACCTAAAAGCAAATTGGAAACACGAGAAATGGGGTTACTAGCATATAAATTAAAAAAAAAAACTTTAGTAGGATTGACAGCCCGTATGTTTCCCTCCCAACTGAAATATGCTGGTGTGTTTAGTGCGTATGCAAAGGCAATGCTCACCTGCCTGTCGACGCAAGTGCAAGCACATTAATAAAAACAAGAGAGAGCGATAAAAGGAAGAGATACAAGGATACCGTATATTATCGATTAAGCGCCCTGGGTGCTTATTTATAAAGATAAGTTTTGGGTCGGCGCTTATTCGGACTGGGCGCTTATTCGGACCTGGACGGTTACTAAGAAAAGGAAAAACAGATACCTAAACTTGCATCATCTTTCCATAAAATAGATTGAAGGATAACGTTCTAATCAATCAATCATTACATCCACGTCTTCGCTGTTCAGACTTTTCGAAAACGCGTTTTCATCAGGCTTAATTAAAATGGCCAGTTGTGACTTCAGTAATTCACTGTTTCACTTTCACTCATACAATACAACCTGGGAGATTATTCGGACCTGGGCGCTTTTGAGAAACATTTTTCCCAAACTGGGCACTTATTTGAGCATGGGCGCTTATTGGAGATCTGGGCACATAATCGGTAATTTACGGTAGACGCACAGAGAAAGAAAATTTAAAATAGCATTACTTTCACAAGGCAGAGAGAAGTCAGAAGAATACCCTTTGTCTCTGTACTCAACAAGGCACTACATAAGCACATAGCAAAACAACAGAAACCGGTCCAGGCCCTGTTCCCGATCAGATATTATAATGCTTTAAGAGATCGGCACAGGTCTGTAATTTAAGTTTCAAGTTAGCATCCCCCGTGTTACTAGACTATAAGGTCTGCCGCTTGAACAGGATTGAATGAGGGGCTGGCGTAATTCCTCAGTCTTTATCGATTACGGTCGCAGGAGCTTATGTTGTTGTTGGCTGCTAGTTACAGGTTTCGTTGCAAACTCTGCAACAACTGAGGTTCTAAAAGGAACTGCGTCGGATTTAGTAACCTCTGCGGCACTTGCCGAGACAAGAAACAACCTAACAAAAAGTAAAATAAGGATATCCAAGTTGACTTGCACCTCTTCAAGAGATTGACAGCGTTCCAGCTGTTCAAGCTTCTTCTGCACATTACCTGCGGCGAGAAAGTAAGATCAATGGATAGATGGTTCATGGTCAGTCTACTAACAAGGAATAATCGATATTGTTGAATTATCACATCAACTCCAAAATGCAGAAGTGATACCTTTACGAATAAAGTACCCCTCCTCTTCATCGATAATGTTGCATTATCGTGTAAACTCTAAAATTGTAGATGTGAGAGTGTGGGGAGGTGAGGAAAGGTTGGAAGAGGCTGCCGGGTTATACAATGTATACGTTTACAAATAAAAACCCCCTCCTCTTCATCGATATTGTGGAATTATCATGTAAACTCTAAAATTGTAGATGTGAGAATGTGGGGAGGTGAGGAAAGGTTGGAAGAGGCTGCCGGGTTATACAATGTATACCTTTACAAATAAAAAACCCCTCCTCTTCATCGATATTGTGGAATTATCATGTAAACTCTAAAATTGTAGATGTGAGAATGTGGGGAGGTGAGG
>JAAAKL020002240.1:0-26893 GCA_010016065.2 Carybdea cf. marsupialis auct. non (Linnaeus, 1758) | reverse complement strand
CTGTACTGTATATAGTGTTTAAACTAGAGGCGATTGAATATCAAAAATCTCCGGTCAAAACTCTGTTAATATTCCTTGGATCCTTAAGTTAGGATCCAACATCAAGTAACAATGTTTTGTTAGAGAGATGTGAAACTTTGAAAGCTGATATCTAGGTGTTGGGAAAGAGCAGCACTTAAAACTTTGGCTATTGACGTTTTTTCTAATAGGGCAACATGAAAATTAAGTATTTTTCCCATCATTCAAAGATTTTTAAAATCATGACGTCATACTTTCCCTCCGCATTGGGCGTTATTCACAGTTAGTTCTTCTACGGCATTATTAGTAGGGAAGATTGTCAGTGCAGGTTTCCTATTCCAATGTAAATGTTTAATTAACATTTTGTATATCATTAACATTATTTTGCATTCTTCTTCCATCATTTACCGTGGATACTAGTGCACACATTGTCAGATCTTAAATAATTAGTTTTTCTGCCGTGCAGTAGTTAAGAAAGTCAGAAATGACGCTTACGTGATGCGTACGAAAAACTAGGGTTAGATTGCACTTTCCGCAATTAACAAGCTCTGCAACTCTTCTACGATTTTCCAGACGTTTAATGGGAGTGTTACTTGAAGAATGCTCAGCGATGATCTTTCTGGCAAGAAATAAGTTCCATTTTAAGGTATTCGTTTCTCGCAGTCACTTTCGAAATGCATTCACAACATGAAAATATTTCATACGTGAAAAGATAATGGCTTGCATGCATATCGAAGCAAATGTTGTCTGTAATAGCAGAGGTGCAACGAATCTGGTCGTGTGGCGAGTGCGTAGTAAACAGTCCCTTGGGAGCTATGAGCCAAGTCTCTGTCATTAAATTATCTATATAATTTCTTTACTAATTCCTAACAGTAAAGAACCCACCGAAAGTTATCATAATTGGAGCTGGTATTTCTGGACTAATGGCCGCAAGAAAGCTGCAGTCTTTTGGCTGTGATGTTGTGGTTTTGGAAGCGAGGGTAGGTCCAAATTTATCTTGCTTTCATGCATTTTTCGGTAGTCAATTTTATAGCTTTGTAATCTTCTTTGTTAACTTTTCTTAGCATAGTTTTTAACAGTACAGTAACCTGACGTAGTTTTGAAACTTGATCATCCGATCAGTACTTCTAGGATCGATCCCATTCCTGATGACACATTCGGAGAGAATTTAAGTGCGGCCCCCTTAATAGAGGTGAATTTTGCCAGAAGAGGGTGATTTGCTCTCTTGTGCGTTACAGCTGTCACAGGAAGTTTTTTGAGTGTATTCCAGGAAGTAGTTGTTTGCTTATGTCAATATAACGAGAACCCCTGCTTCAAAATTCCGGCCGTCCACCTGCTATAATTAATTATAATCCAAGAGATTTGGATGGAAAACCAGTCTGGCCGTCACTTAGCTTGGCAATTGGTACTGCGTAAGCAGAAGATAATTTGATCTAACGCATAATTTCTGACCTCGCGTTGAGTTACGTTGTGCTTTTAGTCGGTATTGCAGAATTATCTAAGCACTGATGCCTTGAAATCACATAACTCTGAAATTTTTATTATAGAATATCACACCTCACCACCATGCTCTACGTTTGTTCTGCTTTTGTTGCAATAAGTATTTGTAGTAAAAATGTAAAAGGACTATTGTTGATGGCGAGCATTGATCGAGATTAACTCGAAATTTTTATTAGAGCAGTACAAACGCATAATGATTTGATAGCTTATTGGATATCAAGTGATCTAACGGTTCTAAACTAGGCTAGCCATATAGGCAAAGCTTAGTGGAAATGGTAGGAGAAGTAGAAGTAGAGAAAAAGAAACGAGCCTGCATCATGTCAAATTTCTGTGCAGCATACTAAGTGTGCCTTAATACCGACTTAGCGTCCGCCTGGAGTGGGGAATATTATTAAATCCGACACCCAGCCTTGTAGTAATGGACACTGAGATACATGACATCAACATGGCGGCTGAAGTTAAATATGTTATGGTCGACGTGTTATTGCAGAATACAAAGGTTTTAGAATAGTAAGGAACAACGCACTCATATTACGCTACTGAGAAGCTTTCTTCGTGCGGACTCATCAGAGTTGCCCTCGGCAAATTTACTACGAAGGGGCTATTACCAAAATTTTAAAAATTAAGCGGAGGTACTATGTGGCAATGGAAGATCCAGTGCAAACATGAAGACGAAAAGGAGGAAGTTAACAAATGTTTCAAATTTAAAAAAAAAATTAATAAAAGGATATGTAGAAAGGTTTTACTTGGAGCAATAACTTGATGATGATGTAGGACTAAGTGGCCCATGGATCAAGTAGAAAACTCGTATATTCCTCAATGTTTCACAACGAAATTACTTGTGTATGAAATTACTTGTGTATCCGAGCTATTTCATAACATAGCTATGAATCCCCGCTGGTTTAGCGAAAAACCGATTTACCAGTAATAGGCTTCAATTCAATACGTTTGTATGTATAGAGTCGTACAAACCGATTTTTGAGGGGCGGTGGGGTTTCGTACAAAAGTCGCGCTACACTCCAGAAAGAGACTTGTTAGCAATACTACTGTTCAAACCTTGTATCAATACGTCTGCAACCTTTGACGACGTAATGACGTGCACGAGGAACGTAATGTGTGATGTTCCCTCGCAGAACTGTTCAACACATTTCCAGAATAGTGTCACAGTCGAAATATAGGTTACACTGAACGGTAATCGAAGTTATTTGTTGAATTTCTTCATTTTTATAGGAGAGAGTTGGAGGCCGAGTAGCCACGTTTCGGCAAGGCATGTATATTGCAGACCTTGGTGCTATGGTACTAACAGGGTTAGGTGAGTCATTGTAGACAAAAAGTTTTCTCTGTTTTGGAAGTCGTACCGATGGCCTCTACAAATACTATCTATTTTTTATCGTTTTTGGTGTCTCAAGGTTGATTTACACTTTGTGTAACTCATTACCTAAAAATCATGTGAGTTAGTAATTGACAGCGTGTGTTGCACGTAATACCAGTGATCACATATCAGAATCACAGGGAGAAATGGATTTCAGTTTGAATATGTGGAGGATAAATGCAGTCAGTGCTGCCTAATTAATACGAAAATGCAATAGTGGTATCCACATCGGTCTTATAAATCACGCAATCGATAACATCCATTTGAGAGAGATAGTCTGACTTACAATATGGATATAATTTTTCAAACGCAACTACTTTTCATGTATTTTCTATTTTCTGTCAGCCCGAAATATTATTAGATCCGTACGTATTTCAAAGTTTGATTTTTCGACATGACGTCAAGAATCCCTCCGGGTTTATACTGGGGTTGCCTTAACTTCTTCATTTTGTTTCAGTCCAAAATAGAGACGGAACTACCGCTACCCTTTTCGCCCCTTTTCTCGTCCAAATCCGCATCCTATTCCTGGCCCCATCCCATCCCCAGCCCCCCTTTGCCTCGCCCTTACACTCGCTCTCACTGTCATCATGGCCGTCGTTCTTGGTAACAGCAACAATACAGTCGCGTAAAGTTACAGCTATCGTTATCGAAACTCCCACCATTATTGTCATGTTCACCACAACCATTGACATCGCGTAACATTGCAGTTTCTCACTTATTTTCTTGTGAAAATTCAAACTCATTCGTTTACTTTTCTCTTTCCAGGTGGCAATCCATTGACAATCCTCAGTAACCAAGTAAGCATTGAACTTCACAAGATTCGACAGAAATGTCCATTGTATGAATCTAACGGAAGCATAGTAAGTAACTTCTTAAATACGCATTGACGTTTGACGTCTTTCGTTCGTACAAGTGCTGTTCCAAGTATATTATAAAACTGCCCTAGCCTTTTTGCTAATTTTTCTTTACAATCTGATGAAAGACGGCGAACTATATATATATATACTCTGCCTAAATACCATATATTTGCTGCTAGAAAGCAATTTAAAGAATTCATGAATTCATATGGTACCATGCCAGAGTGCTCAAACTGCGCAAGCACAGTGAGCAATACATAAAGCAACAGCAATGGTACCGTCTCAAGCAGAGAGTGCTCAACCTAACGTAAGTATATATACATATATGCCTCAGAAATGATTATATTTCAAATCGTTTGCTTCAACATTAGGAAAGGTCGATTTAAGTTAAATTCTTTCTCTATCATTGTAAAATGCTAAAGGCCCATTTCAATCTTCTATCATGACTGTCATCGAAGATCTGTTGATTAAACTGCATTTCTAGAGAGCCATTTTTCTTGACGTAAAGTACGTTAGTAGGTGACATTTTAATTTGACATGTACTTTCGCTATCATTATGAAATAGGCAAAGGCACTAGAAAAGTAGAAAAGCATGTAACCATGGGATTCTAACCCGTTACTCATCAATTCGTGGCGTGAGCTCTACCAACTGCGCTAGGTGACACAACCTTGGAAAACATTTTCTACTTCTCTAATCGCCAAAATAGCTCGCAATAACTCGACTGGAGGACATCGACATCTAGGGTTGCTAACTGTACGGTATTTTAGGGTGCTTGTACGGTGTATGGTAAAGACCAGTACCGTACATCACAATGTACGGTATTTCCAAAATATTCACTAAAAAAGTACAGCGCCCACAGTCAGCTCTGCCAGGCGTGCCCTGATTTCCAAGGCCTGTTTACATCAAAGGCTATAGGGAAAGAAATGAACTTCTCACCTCACTCTGCCTGTTATTAGGTCTGACCCCCACTAGAATTTAACGGAAGTACTCATATATTTTCCAAATAAAGCTCTTTCATGTGATAGCAAAGTTGTTTAAAATGAATGCGAATTTTATTATGTTGAAATACTTTTGACGAACTCGAGTCTTTTAAGATTTTTGTTGGCGTGACCATGAACCTCCCCTCTTCCCCATATGGTATTTCGGCATTCTGGTCTACGCAAGTTGGGAGGCCAGCCTCGCTGTGGTAAATGTAGCTCAGACTATCGAGTCTCGATTTCGAATCCTTTTTATTATACACCTTTTTATTCCTCTAGTACCTTTTCATACTTTCGCTATTTCATAATGATAGCAAAGGTACATTTTAAATTGAATTGTCTATTCAAACTAATCATTTGAAATCCTCTCTAATAAGAAATATACCTTTCAATCTTTTCTCACACCTTTCATCGAAATCCTGCCGGGCAGACCATATTTCTCGGCTGTCCAAACGCTATATTTGGTTCTTGTACCTAGAATAGAACGTCTGCCGAGTCATTTTTATCTCATAGTGAAATGAGGACCCACCCTGTTTAAATTGTAGCCCCATAGACTGAAGGTGGTGTACCTATTCCTGTGTACACATAGAGATGAACTCCGTTTTGTATTGCAGATAATAATTACGAATGCGGTTAACTCGTGTTAGAATGCCTGTCAATGGCTGAGTAATAAAACCAACAACAATAACGTTTTGAAGACATTCTGCCTTTAGCGTCTTGGTCATCATCTATCCATACTTATCACATCACAGCGTATTGCGCATCTTGTCAAGACTACCCAGTGTCTGGGAAAAAGCTTTATACTAACGGATTCATTAATTGGCGCAAAGTTGAGCATCGGATAAATTACGTAACATAATTTCCACTTCTTAAATGTCCTGTAACCTGACATCAAGCAATTTTCCCACAGATAAAGTGCTTAGCGTTCAAAAGAGAATGTTATATGCGTATGATATGGGGCATGTGATAAACCGTGCAATCGAGAGTTTCAACGAAGTTGTGGAATATTGTCAAACTGACTTGGTATGCGGTGGGAAGGTGTGACGTCACGATTTTGAAAATTTTTGAATTATGGAAAAAATACTCAATTTTCATGTTTCCTTATTAGTAAGAACGTCAATGGCCCAAATTGAGAGTGTTTCCTCTTCCCAACACTGAGATATCGCCTTTCAAACTTTTAAATCTCTCTAACAAAACCTTATCATTTGATGCTGGTTCCTAAGTTAAGGAACCAAGGAATATCATCAGAGTTTTGACTGGAGAAATTATTAATTCAAACACCTCTAGTTTAAACAGTATGTACACTACAGGTCTGGTATTTTGGCAAACAGCCTATTTCAGGCTTGCCTTTAGTTATATGGGGTCACATCTTAATATTTTCAAAACTTTTGACTTGGGACGTCATCGCTTTCCCTGCGCATTATGAAACACAAAAGCTATGCTTTCAGAATTAAAGTTCAAGATGCACTAGGAAGTATTCAGGTAACACTGTTAACATCTCAGGTGTCACAGAAAAATCTTGGCTAATCAAAGTTCCCACTTAAGTCACTTTCTCGGCAATTTTTAACACCAACCCACCAATTACTACATTTGCAGTTAGATGTCGTACACCACTCCTTAATATATTAGTGGAAGACATCTTTTGACAATTTTTGTTTACTGAACGAGTAAAAACAACATGGATAAATAATCATACACGATGTAGTGTTTTACTCCACCGTCAATTTAATGCCATCTATCAGTATACGAGAGAACGTCATCCACAGATAACATGAAATAGCTCATGAACGCAAACTATTTAGTCATGAAGCAGATTGTCATTAGCTACGGAGCATTGCCGTTCCTTACATCAGTGAATCTTTATGGGTCATTAAGAAAGTGTTTTTATACTTTGCACTATCTTATATTCTTAGTTTTCGCGTAATCCTTGGACTCTAACGATCATCATGTGGCCACAATACTTGATATGAAGATTTGCCCTGCGTTTCAGATTATCCTGTGCGGGGAAACGTTCATTATTTATTGATAGCAGTTCTGGTTGGATCTAGGTCTTAAATAGTTGCACGTGCGATGATATTTCTGTGGTCCCTTCGTGCAAAATAAGTTTCGATTTCATATTTTAACATAACGGTGCAGATGAACTTTATGACGAAAGCTGCTTATTTGCGAGTGAAGCGTAACGTTGAAGTATCATAGCAGACATTTTGAGAAGAGGATGTCGAAATGTTCGTATCACTCTGTAACAAACCTGTCACAGATCTTTCTGAAACTACGAAACTAGAAATATCGCGAATTGAAGCATTCCTGCAAGTGAGTATTAAATTTCCTTTTGCATACTTGTAAGTGAATGGATTGTGCGTAAGACATCTTTAGATTGTTGTAACTTCATCCCGTTGCTATCAACTTTGTTAAAACATCGCTCGAGTCAGAAACCATTTCGTAAATGACCTGAAATAAAGTATGAGCTAGAACAAACATCTCGAAGAAGCTTTAAAACTTTCAGACGTCGAAAGGAAATAATAAAATATAATGAACCTTTATACTTCAACCGTTTCTTCAATAGCTGTTTGTTAATCAATGTTTCCAAAGAGCATGGCTGTAGTTAGTATATGTAGCTGTCTATCGTCTTCTAATTCTGGGAAGGGAATACATTTCGTTTTTCCTACCTATATTACAATTATCTTATCATTTAGCAGTTGGCTAGCCTATCTCACAATACAGTTATATAATTACAACAGGTAACGGATCGTTAAACGCGCTGTCTTTCTCTATAGTGAGATTTTAACGAATAGTGTTTGTGATATAATGATCTCTTTCTGCCGTTCAACTCCCGTTTCGTAACGTCATCAAAATATATGAGTGAAATGAAGAAGTAGCATTGAAGATGTAAGATAAACTTGTTCGTTCAGAGCTAACATCGTGTAATGATCAACATTATACAGTCCTTGATATTATTTATTTTCCAAGGTCTTCGAGTTGATGATAGTGCTGGGCTGCAAAAGTTCTGGTAAATTATTTGAGCCTAGTTTGCCAATTAGAGACATCATGCTGATATAGCCGGGGGGGGGGGGGGGGTGACACACGATATTGGAATCATAAATTACGCCACTTAGCGCAGATGATTGTCTTTAAACTAGAGCAACCATTATATATTACTATTACAGAAGTGGTTCTCCACCTGAAGTACATGCACCCCTAGGGGTTTAGCTCCAGGTTTCTAATGGGTGCATAAAGAGTGTATACCTTCAGTGGAACATATAGGCTGTAATCGTTTGTTACGGAAGAGGTATAAACACGGCCAGACAAATAATATGCAATTAAATGCTTTCCCTCACATAACAAGATGATTTCTAATGCACTGGATACTTAATTGCTTTGATTTTAAAACTGTACCCATTTTTCTTGCCATGCTTCTTCATCTGGGGTACGTTAAGGGTAGTTTATCATGCAGAGGGTACACGGCTAGACAAACGTCAATAACTGCTTCCTTCCTTCAATAACTATAGTGGGTCTGCTTCCTTGGTAATGATCATCAATTTGGACAAATATTTTAGATGGAGGGCGATTTTGGTTGTGAATATCACTATCGTAAATACTAAGGTAGGAAAACGGCAGTATTTGTATGATCAGGTGATGCTTCACCTGAAGCTAAGTTTCTGTAGCAACTTGGCTACGTAATACATCATGGTATACCAAATTCTAGTGTTGCAATTTTCTGACCATAAATGGTAGGTGTATCGGTGCTCATAGTACATATCAATGTATTGCTGCTGCAAATCTACTTACACTTCGGATCACAAGCGCTTAGCATCAATTATTGGCATCATCAAGTGACAATTATGTTATTGGTAAAGACCTGGTTTCGCTATTGTTTTGATGAAAATTCCCTGAGGCAATACTGGTAAATTTTAGGATTTTCGATTGGAGTATTTAATATCTGAATGAATCCATGGAATAATTGACAGGATAGTAAGTATGAGGCCGATAAATTTCTGGAAGCTAAATGTCATGACAACAATCGCTTAATACTTAAATGTCCGGATGTAACTACCTTAATTGAAAATTTCTGGATTTTCCGGACCAATAACGTCCCAGTGGTAAATGTACCTCAGACTTCATGGATGACGGGTTGGTGACATATTTACTGTTACTATCGACTGGTTCAAAATCTCAATATTTCAAAGCCTCTCTACTTGATGATAAATTGCACCTTTCAATGAGCTTTGGCAGATTGACGCGCCGGATGGCACCTCTTCCATGGTTAAGTCACATGGCTGACTGACACTGACCTCCTAAATTGCACAGAGCTTGATATAGGTGTCCACCGGTGAAGGACTGGGACTTAACATAGTGACTCGAGAAAAGAAAGTCTGTAATCATCGGGGGGTACCCGGCTCAGTTAGTAGTGCACACGTCGTGAATGCGAGGGTCATGGATTCCAGTCTTGGTGGAGGCATCTCTATTTCTCTAGCATCTTGTCAAAGCTGTCCAACACGCGAGCAACCAAGATCACGAGACTCTAGTTAGATCTGGTGATGCAGAGAATTCAACGATTGTCAGATAGATATTAGTATAAATTTTAAGCAAAGACTGGGAATAGTGGTTCTCATATCTACTTAGTTTCTTGTATCAACTGAGCAAGTTTGGGCGATTTCATACAAAGTTTTAGTAACCTTGGTGGAATTTTAAGTCTGTCTGTGTAAGGCCTGTCTGTTAGCATTGTTAATTTTGCAGCCTCAAATTCCGCTCGTGGTATTTTGTTTTAAACATTTAAATATGAAATTGAACGTTAAAGTAGCGTTGATGGATAGAGTAGGAGTCGGTGAGGCTGGAAGGTAGTAGGGAAAATTTATTCATATTGAATCCGGCATTCCCACAGATGATGTTACCAAGGAATGGAATTAAGGTTTAACGACACCATTTTCTCTAAATATAGATGCAACAACGTAGTGTAGAAGGTATCTTTGACTGAGATTTTGTCAGACTTAGAGTGACAATAAAACCACAGTTACCATAAGGTTACTTTTCCTCTGAGGAGAAGGCGTAAGCAATGAACCACGGAAATATATTTGCTTGACTTTCCTGTCCATGGCTAACAAAGTCAGCTTTAAGTCAACATCTGTTCTGATTAAGATAGGTTTAAGATATCGCATCCGCAGAGAAAATCTGTAGGGTAGAAAATCGAGTACTGTTTTGCGACCTTCATGTAGAATTGACTTATAGATAAACACAGAGCGACCTATCACAAACTATATGGGTTGCAATCATTTTAGAAGTGCATGAAAAAAGTTAGCTAATACGCAAATGCCGGTTGGACCATTTTATCAGGGAGGGTCGGATGATTTATGATCTGAAATGTATCAAAAAATCACTACTTAAGATATCTTTTAAATGGTCTTTGATCTTGCACATAGCAATTTTATTCCATTTTTGTCCAGTGTGTTTTATGTTAAGTAATGGGTGATAATTTCCACGTACACCATTTGCTCCATAACCAGATTCATGGCGCTGCTGCCCTCAAAATTGCCTAAATTGAGAACGAAATTTTTGCATTTGTTTTTGCTGAGGAGTTGCAGTTTCAGCTAAATTGAGGCATTCAAACTTTGGTTAAATGCAAGGAGAGAGCCGTTTGATAACGGGAAAGTCCAGGATATCGTTGGTAAATATATATCTGAGAAAGTCAAGTTCGTTGTTGTTTTTGCTGTCACGTTTCTTAGTAACATTTTAAAAAGCAACTTATGTTCGCAATCGGCCAGGTAAATCCTCTCCATAGAGAGCACCATTTTCTTCTTTAAACTCGTTCTCACTCAGTGGATATGACGTCACCCACGAAGTACCTATCAAAGGGGAGGCGTCAAAACATGAATATATTTGATTTAGGCCGAAGATGGGAGAATTATCTCTCGAAACGTAGCTCGGAAAAAGACTGCGACTTAAGACATGACAAATCTCTACCATCAATGGCATCAACTGAGTCGACAAGCGTTAAAATATTGAGCAAGAATAAATATAGTTGAAATCTTCAGTAATAGCCCACAAGTTGACGTTCCAGGTTTACATTGTATGATTGCATTTCTTCAAGAAAAGTTGCAAAAGTCTTCAGTATCCCACGGTATCAAACTCTCAGTTGGGATCATATGATAAGGGTGCATAAGACGAGTTATTTATGTATTCCCGACTCAAATCAACTGAAACATGAATAATCGATGCACGAAGCCGAGAGGAAGAGAATCAGTGTTTGGTTATGAACATAGGTCGTGGATGGAGCAGTAATTCTTTCAATTTCTCCAGAGATAAAGTATTGTGAGAAAGTCAATTTCTCCGGAATATGTTCCGAGAAGACTTAAGAGAGAAGTTTCTTGGTTACGAACCTCCAGAGGAGAAGTCAAGGGATGATGCTGAACCTACCTTGTTTGAACACAAACAGGAAGTCATAAAGGGCCAAAGAATCAACCACAAAGATACAAGAGGAATCAAGTAAGTCGTGGTACCCTTTTTCACTTATCTTACCAAATTACAAGTTATGACAATGGTTGAAGCACATTAAAGCTCAGAAACATGTGCAACTCTTTATGACCATAGCTACAGCTTTGATTTAGCCTGATGCTTTATTGCTCTTTCAAGGGCTGGAAAACGTTAGCGATACTTGTTTCTCTGTTATCCGGCGGCCTTTTGTGTTTTCCTAGTATAATAAATCATCTACATCGCCATGGGTCTGTTACGTCAGTGTGTATGTGGGTATTGCATCTCTGACGTCACATGATGTGACCGAAATCGATGTTATCCCTCTGGAATACAAGAAAATGGCGCTCGGCATGAAGAGGACACACGTGACCGATTGCTAACATAAGTTGCCTTTTAGCATGTTATCAAGAAACTTGACAGCAGAAATCAAAACGAATTTCACTTTCTCAGGTAGTTGGCGATATCCCGGACTTTTCCATTAATATAAGCAGCTTCCAAAAGGCATAGCTGGAACCATGGGTTATGAAAGTTGATAATTTTGAGATGGTCCGCGACTTGATATCTAGTGACTTCATGTTTCCCCCATATTATACACTGATGAGTGGCATTTTTGTAATGGTTGAAATTTTTAAAAAAGCACGATTTGTTGAAAGATTCTGGATTACAAGAACCCCACTTTTTCTTAGGTTGAAGACCAGAAATATAACAATCTTGAAACTCAATTCCATATTGTATGAGGGGAGTGGCATACTATCCTGAAAAAGCTGAGAGTCTCTGGTGTAGATTCGAATGGAATCAGAAAAAGAAGGAAATAAATGATTGACAGCAATCATGAAGGTATCTAATTACTTCATCTTCAGGTCTAAAAAAAGATAAATTCATATAAAAAAACAGTACAACTGTTTGCTCATGCAACAACTACCTATACATGCTAAAATCGCTCACTGAAAAATAAGTGGAAAAATAGATTTCCCGTGGGATAATTTAGATCTTAATGACTAAAGTACGACTTCTGTATTCATCCTTAGTGTTAATAGAAGGCTTAATGCTTTTTATAAAAAGTGCTTCTAGTGTCAATAAATATAAACAGATTTGCATGACGAAGCAATTACTTTTACATCGTCCATCGTAAGCTACGCGTTACAGGCTTGAAAATGATTTCCTACAGGAGTTCCAGCTTGTTTGTGTTCTTTCATGCGAATTAGTAAATGCCGGGTAGTTTGTCCGACATGTCACGATTGCTACCGTATACAGGTAATTTGATAGACTAATTCGCTTTTTATGGCTTTCTCGACTGGTGCTTTTAATGATGGTAATGCAGTTTTCAATTTCTTTTTTGTCGTAATTACTTTGCAAGGAGCATTTTTTCTCTTTAGTGACCGTTCAAAGTTTTCTGTAACTTTCCCCTGTGTTGGAGAAAAATTAATTTCTCGGGTTGTTCATTCCTTTTCGTTTTCTTTTTCCTGATTAACTTGTGTAGGTTGATAGATTTTATTCAACGTTTTTTCAATTATTTGATTATAAAACGATGACGGGTACTGATTGTTTTCCAAGATGATGATTTTACCTTTCTTAAGACTATTCTGCAAGCTGCTGCATGCATAGTATATTCGATGTATCATTCCTGATGCAATGGAACGTTTATGTTTTACCGGGGCTAATGCATGGAAGTTCATTGTTAATCCGGTGTCAGTAAACTTTGAGTACCAAGTTGATGTTAACTGATTACCCAAGTGCATAATTTTCATATCCAAAAATGGAATGCTTCCATCTGTCTCTCTTTCTGTTGCAAACTGTAATTTCGGTGATAGTTATTAATTTTTTCGATCTTTTCATTGATTTCGTTAGTTTTTATCTCCCGAAGAATATCTTGCATGTGACTTGAATATAGCTTCGAGCCCTCTTGAATTTTTTGGTCATTTGTAGCAAACAGTTATACTGATTTTTATATGATTTTACAATTTGTTAGCCCTGAAGATGAAGCTTAAATACTTTGAAATATATTGTCAAAATAGAGCTTCGAGCCCTCTTGAATTTTTTTGTCATTTGTACCAAACAGTTATACTGATTTTTATATAATTTACTATTTGTTAGCCCTGAAGATGAAGCTTAAATACTTCGAAATATATTGTCAAAACAGAATACATTGTAGTGTGGATTTCCAATGGGATTCGAGTTTACACAATGTTTTTACCAAACAAGTTGTCTGATTAATGTTTTGTCGAAAAGACATGATTTGATATGATAAATTGAAATAACATCCCATTGGCAACATATATTTATTAGCTTTCTTGCTTGGAAGAAACAGATCCATAATTGCCTGCAGTTGGCCAGTTTAGACTTTACAATTGTTCTATTCTGGAACTTTTCAGGCTTAGTTTAAGTCTTTGTGTGTTGGAAAGATGGTAGATGGCAAAGAAAGCGCTCATCTGTTTCTACCTTAACACTGCGAATGTTTTCTGGCAGCTTAAATTTTGCAACGCTCAGAATCAGATCGGAGGTTCATAACGTAACAACACAACTCGCACCGGACTCCTGAATTTATCTACCATCGCCCTACTCTATCACGAGTGACGCATTATATTAAAGAAATGATGTTTGAGCATTAATTTTTCTTAAGGTATCTCATGTTAAAGCCTGTATCAATAACACTTAAATTTGTATTAAATCTAGACCAAAACATCTCATATCCAAGGCGTCTTCGGTGTTCTTTTCATCTTTTGCCTATGTACAGGACTCATAGATTAAAGACGTCAACACAATATGTTCTCCATCAATCTCGGCCTTTGCTCTAATGAAATCGATGTCCGGGCGCCTGCAAAACACCTGGTGTAACATAAGCTTCTTTGAGCTGCAGGAGAATACAACAAAGTGAACAAGTATGTCAGAGTGATTTGCCTTTTGTCTGATGCCAATGTTTTGCTCGAATTGTTCGTTTTCATCAGCCGATCAGCAAATTAACGCAATGTAATTGCCATCGTTACATCGGACGTATCTTTGAGCGTCGGATTCCTCTAATTGACAACTTCGCTATCAGCATAAACTCGTGATTTTTATCTTGATTCATGAAGCTGGATTTGTTGCACAAGAGCTGTGGGAATTGTATGCTCTGAATCCATATCTACAGGTAATTGTTTACTTTACATACCATCGTACTTTTAGTTCTATTTACTGCCCATACCTCACAGATACTTATAGAATAACTATGGTGTATCAACATATATATTCAGTAACGAGTAAACAAACTTGGTATGAGCCTTAGATATTGGTCTACTTTTGTACTCATGCAGACGAAAACAGAAATAGTAATAACCAATTCTTCCAATTGTGCTTACTTTGTTAACGAGGTTCGTTCAATAGAGCCCAAATTGTAACCGATTTTGTCTAGTGTTAACTTAATGAACCTTTCTTTGCTTTTATGTTTTATCGCCATTTGCCATAAGTACCTAAACGGTTATCAATCGGTTTATACTTAACACATATCACGCCTATTTGTGCCAATAGAATATCATGGCCAAGTCACGAAAGAAATTAATTGCAAATTTATGATCCGTTGTCAACAAAATAGAGATCGGTGAATAGTTGCATTTATAACTTAATTGCCTCACGTCAGATTTTGGTACGATACTACGTAATGACTCTACAAACCTTTTTTACTCAAATTGAGCCTCCAGGGTCAGTTAGTACAAGTGCTAGATTAATCGGTCATAATGGAGGCCTTAGAACTTGTGTCTTGGACGTCTTCGATCAAGAGACAAGAAGCTATGTTTTGGAGCGGCGGCTATTTAGTCCTTGTCTGATATCTTCGTCTTATGCAAAGAGAGGAAACGCGCAAAGCTTCAAGAGCAAGCTTCGCGTTAAGCCCAGAACAGGGCGTGCAGGATGATTAATGACTAGATGTATACAACAAGAAAGGATTCCATCTACATTTCTTATCTTTACAGGGTAAGAACTCTTGCTATGGCCAGAAGTACATTACTTTGTCTAACGAGTAACTAGAGTTCAACATCAACACATTAACATCAAGAAAGAAAACGAACTATGCCACTTAAAGTTGTCTTGAAAAAAAATTAATCCAAACAGGAAAAAGTAGGTGCCTGAACAGTGGCTTGACCTCGCACAAAAAGCACATTTAAAATTAGATTAGATCTAACATTTTAAGCGACATACTAGTATTGTTGATGATACAATGCTTCGTTAGTAAACCATGATCATCAATTTATTTGATTTCAGTGTATTCTATTGAATCATAGATCACAAAAAAAGATTTTCGATTAGGTATGTATTTGTAGGGGGGAAATCAAGTCTATTCTAGTACTTTAAGCAGAATTTTGAGATAATAAGATAGCATCATATAAAATTTAAATTGGTAATATGAAATGCAGGATACCGTCTCTGTGTTAACATTCTCCACTTCTCTAGCAGTGTCCAGAACTGGTTCTCCGTTTCAAATTTTCAGTGTTTTACCCAGTTGTTCTGTAATAGGTTGATAAGCCATTTCAGTATTAGAGCGTGGATAAATAGGTAGTTAGATAGAGTAGTTTAGTAAAGCCCCAGCAGACAGATAGCCGCTGGCATAAACTTTTGAGTGTTGAAGTGATAGATAGCGGGAAATTATGCTAAAAGAAGAGGATTTAAAAGACATCGGTGCAGAAAACGAGATCCATGACCCTTCTTTGCCTGAATGTGAACCAGAGTTACGATACGTTCGGGTGAATTTGAGGCTTTTCTCGGGGCAATAACAACATTAGTTTTGGCAATTTGAAGGTTAGCCTTAGTTTCTATATGTAAACGAATATAGATTCTGCGATTATTGCTCTGGAGAAGGACAATAATTCTTTCTGGGAACTATTATGCCATTTGAGGCAAGATCTTCAACCAAATTTTCGTACATACTTTGAAGAGTTTTGTAGAAGCAGTAGCTATCTCATCTGCAATTACGAAATATTATAAAGCAATATTAACGTAACAATACTATGCAGAACCTTGGTACAAATTTGCTACATATGAAATAGTGAAAGCCATTTGTATTCTTAATAACTTAGCACTGTTTTCAAAGAGATAAATCTCTCATATATGACACATAATATTTATACCTTTTTTCTTTACCTCGATGCAATGATAAGAAGACCTTGTTCTTGTTTGTCTGCTTTGTAAATAATTCGGAAAAAATGTTTAAACTTGGTACAGCATCCTAAGATGCTAGAAATATGTAAGTGAAGAAATTAAATTCTCAATAAACTCTGGAACTCTCTGTCTGTCTGTCTGTCTGTCTGTCTGTCAGTCAACCACCATCTTCTTGGAAACCTTTAATTTTTGTCTGTAATTACATCTATTTTTTGTTTAGTTTTTAATTTCTAATCCTTTCAAAGTAAGTTAGTACGTTAAAGTGGCAACCCTGTCTGGTATTGAACGAAGAAGTTAGAAAAAAAAGCAAAAAAATCTGATAACATTTTCTTGCATCAGTCTGCCTAAAAATCATTCAAACAGAACTGCTTGAAAATCTGCTGTAGTTATCCGTCTTAATTACGACATAGTGATTTCCTAATTTCAATTAAAGAGGATTATCAGTATTTTCAGTCAGAAATCCCCACAAACCTTAGATTTATATGCTTAGCTAAGTTTAATTGAGCATCGATATTATGACATCACCAGACTGATAAAAGCAGCCTTGCAGAAGCAACAATACTTGACCTTACATACATATGTCTTGATATACCTGCTACGCACGTTGGACAGTAAGTTTACATTTACCGATGCACCCCTTGGCTTGAGTTACACTGTAAGCTTGTACAGCCGCACCTAATTATGTTTTACGCCACCGCGACAGCTACATATCTAATGAGAAGTTATCGTACTTCCTCGGATTAAGCTACCATGGGAGCTTATGTCATTATTGCAATAATGTACTCAGAATTCTTTACTCTGGTTTCCATAGACATAAGGTAAACTCTTTACAAATGACCCATGGCCAGGCAGCAATGGTGAGACTTTGATATCGAATTCACTTCAGTCCACCTTCACAGCGGGATTATACCGTCTCTGATTTTGCGGTGTCCAAGATATTTGATTGTCCTATTATAGTGTAAAAATACCTACAGCACATTAAAAGTGATCGGACATGATAGAAATTTGTTTTAATGTGACTCAGGTCTAAGGTGCCTTATAGATACTACCCTCCTATATATTTTTTCGACATTTTACAACCTCCCTCTTATTAGAGCCCCCGTTTATCCAATTTTAGGATTTATTAATGTCTGCCACAACATTTAAACAAACAAGAAACCAAAGCTTTTTTATTTAAAAAACATAACAGTGTCTTTCCACGTCTTAAGAATAGCATGACAAGACCATTTGATTATGTACCAGGAAAGGGTAGTATCAAGCCCTAAAAATTGTTATTACCCGTCCCCATTTTCAGGCAGCTAGCAGTGAGAGTTTGGTTCGTTAATCTCTCTTAAGCAATCAACTTGCCGGACTTTAATCTTTAACTTATTACAATACTAAATATTTCCACTGCTATCTATGTATGGATGCTTACAGAATTTGTGAATGCAGCTGATAGATTTTTTCTGAGGACTTGGTTTCAAAAAACCTAATAGAAAGTGTTTGCAAATGATGGTCGTTCCTTTCGAATCTTACTGTACTGGATATATGCATGAAGTTAGGCTTTGGCATATCCAAGTACACCGGCACGTCAAATAACCACATGCTCAGACACTTGAGTCACTCGCGTCCCTGGCGCTTCAACAGAGGGTAGGCGATCTGACCTTCCAAAACTATCAGTGTAAGAAGAGGATATATTTATTGTTTCCAAAGTATGCGAAAGGAGTACGACGAAAAACGCATTAACAATGTACAAGTCTATCATGCATCAAAACATAACGGATAGTTTGAAATTGACTGATTTATAGAAACGACCTCACACAAAACCTGGTAGAGAAGGTGAAATGCATACAACTTTTTTCTGTAACATATGTTTGCAAGGGTAGTCGGAATACTAAAAAATGAGCTCACAGGACAGGCGGCACCCTAACTCGCTCACCCTTAGTTGACTTGCTTGACTTAAATGTTCTACGTTTGTAGTATACGGGTCTTCGACCAATAGCTTATCTGCCGTGCACACCTTTACAAAACGAGCTTAACTTTCTGTACATTGATGGGTAATTTTACCAAATTTTCTTGAAGATTGCGAGTATACTTGTTGGATAGACTGAAGAAAAAATATGCTGGTCTCTTGTTGGATTTTTTTATTACAGATCACGCCAATAACTTTTCAGGTGTTTTAGAATCTTTACCAGAATTTTAAATCACCGACAAGCTACTATAAATTGCAATTTTGACCTTCTCCTTAGACGATCTTTGAGATGTATCTTACTTTGAATTTATAAAAATCGCTCCACGACTACGAATTTTCAACGATCTGAGCTTACTGACTATGTAGCACGGCCAGACTATCCAATGAGCACCTGCTCTTTCTTGCATATGTCATCGCCATCTAGTGTAATCCTTGGTGTTCTGTTTAGCAGTTGGCAGAGGCAAATCAGTTTAGCGTCGAATGAAGCCAGTGAAGCAGTTTAGCCGCAAAGGAGGGATTGGATAATCAAATGTCTGAAATTTTCTACGACATTCTGCTAATATGCTCAAACCACTTACACCTTCATTCGTGGAAAATGTCGACAATGCTTTTCAATAGAAGTTATTTCTGGTACTTTACTCGTCGGGGTTCTATCGGTTCTGTTTAGGTACCCCCTCGTTTACCCCGTAGTTTTGTTTTTAGGAAGTTCATTATATCAACCAATAGTTTCTTTCTTCTATTATTATCAAATTTGTAAATATTGGAACTTTTTAAAGTCTTATGATCAGCTGCAATAACTCTTATCGGTTGGAGCAGAGTCCCATCTTTAGTCTCCATAATGACATAGGTACAAGTTCGACCATGTGGTCAACATCCATAATTGTTCAAGCAATCGCATTTTCCGAAAAGACTGACTGATCATCATTTTAATGACTTCACTTCCGTAGTCTATACGGTCGTAACGTGTTGTCAGAACCTTAAAAACAGCTGTTTCTATTTGCAAGCTTGCTACATGCATGCTGCAATTCACGTCTTGACAGTTGTAGTTTGTCCAAGATATATGCGGTGGCTGCAGGGGTTGGAGTGTAGCATCATCGGTATATTTGACGGAAGTAGCAAGGCTGTAATCAGACAATCTTAGTTTAGATGACAAACTGTTACTACGATCAGAACTTACTCCAGAAATATGTTGAACACGTTCTGCCATAGAATACAGCTTTGGCAAAAGTTTTACAAGAACTTAACCATTTCTGTTATTCTGGTATAGTCTATTGAAGCAGCATATTTTGCAATGGCAGATAAATGTTGACCGTATTTTCGTCAACTCCTATATCTTGAAACATTTTCCACACTGCAATGACCGCACTGCAAAAAGCGAAGAGGCCATGTCACTCTCTACTTCCGCACTGTCCGTGAATTTTAGATTGTAATTCATAGACTGCAACTAAATCTGCAGGCACAAGAGGCTAGGCGGTAACCAGTTTCATGTATGGAGCTACCAACGAGCCTCGTGTGTCACACATAAGCGGTAGTCTATTGTATGTAACCTCTTTGTAAGCTGCAATATAATGGAAATCCATTTTATAGTCATGCTAAGGTAGCTTACAAGAAGACCTAGCTATACCTATTACACGAAAGCGGCCATCCGCATCTAAACACAGAAGGGTATTAGTTTCATTGCGTCCTCTTTCAATTTCATTTCTAACGATTTGTACTCTGAGGAGTGTCTGATAAAAAAAGCCTTATAGAGCAAAAATATTTTTGCTCTTTTATACAGATTTATTGTAGAATAGTAAGAGATAACTATCTGCTTGTTTGCGAGTTCTTAATATCTGCAAATTGTCACTTAAGCAGAAACTTGCTATGCAAAACACATAAGTAATTTGAATGCTTCTGAACTTAAAGGAATAAAATCTGTTAATTTAAAGTAACGAGCTTAGTGTTACCTAAAGAAGGTAATTAAATGCCTGGGGAGTATATTTAAGGAACAAGCTTCTACAATTGCTACGTCTTTTGTAGGAGTGCTTAGTTAAACCTCTGAGGCTTTTCAATGGGAATATATTCTTTATGCAGGAATATGGAAGGAATAAAACGGAAATGACTAGGGAGGGTCGTCTCGATGTTTACAGCACTCTTTTAATCATCCGCGTGTTACAGTACCTTTTATACGGTAATGATGTAACTCAATTCAGAGCGGTCATTAATAAGGAGGGGACCCTAAGTCAAATACTTCTCACAACTAGAATGATTACATGCAGCTTACTACTAAAGTGAAAAGAAAGCATAATTTAACGAGAGTAGGTATTTACATGCATACAAAGAGTAACGATTACTAAAATACAGATCTTACGTAACTGACGTCATGATTACATCGCCTTGGTAACCTTGCGTTGAAATGGTGATTATAGAAGTTCGATATACTTTCCAAATATCATCTGAACAACCTCGAATGTTTATCATTTCAGTGAAATTCCCGGTTGTATGGACTTCACCAAAGCTGTTTTGAATCACTTAGCAACAGTCGTTAGGGACGTGACGTAAGGACTGCGGCTGCGCATTGGGTAAAGACAGAAAATATCCCAAACCCAGCTCCAGTTCCACTCCGGTAGCTACCTATCCCTCCCAATTGTAATTCTTGAGAAAATCAGTCGAGTCTATCGTAAGATGACATATCTTACATATGTTAAATTATTTATTGCGTAAACAACACTGTATTGAAAGATTTTAAGGAAGGTCGGTTTGAAAAAGTGCCGACTGTTGTCAGGACATAATTCTAGACAGTTGATTATATTACAGTCTTTCTAAATATTCTGCTTGTATTAGAATGCGCTGTAGAAACTAATCCTAATTAAGCCCAGATTATGTTTCGGTAATCACTCCTCCTTGCCAAGATGAAAGTCGTTTCTGTTAAAGCATATAAACTGTCATTTTCAGTTCCTGTTTACCCTTATCACCCCTTATCATTTTCTGGATATTTCTACCCACCCACGTTTTTTGGGAACCGAAGAGTGTATTAACCATCATTCTGTTTAGTATTAACCATAAAATCAATTCATTTTCAGATAAGAAGCGACTAAACAACTAATTTTAGAATTTTGACTTGATGGTAAGCTCAAAGCATTTTGTTGAAGTAAACAAATCGTGCCGTGCGCTTGTCCGATAACGCCAAGTACGAAAAATGTGAATATTTTCTGGTGAAGAGAGAAGGAGACTTTATTTTCAGTCTTGGGAAATTACCTTCCTATTCCAACATTTCTCCTATGCTTGAAAAAAACCCAAATGGTAAAACGCTTGCGACAGGAAAACCCGAAAGATTTCCGTTAAAGCAACGCCTTAGAAAATATCTCCAGGTGAGCGTACTACTTACATCTAGAGGTGGCAGCAACTATTTTAGACTTAATTTCAGTGTTAAGACATTATTAGGAAATTTTACATCGGGTTATAAATATTTCACTGGGAATCACCCTAGGGATTGCCCCTTTCGTTCACAAGTCTTGTTTGTACATATAGGCTTGTTTTGACCACGTTCTACCGATGGTTGGGTAACGTGCAAACAGCCAGATTTGAATATACGGCACGAAAGAGATACCAGCAAAGTTCCTAATATTAACTATTGATATAGGATAACGAGAGTTAATGTAAATTGGAAGTGAATGATCAAAATTTAATTGTTTGTAATCATGATTATGAAAATGGTTGATAATCTTTCTGGTTGTTGGTAAACACTTCATTTTTATTCATGTATGAACTTTGAAAGATATAGAGACTGGCACGTGATGGTTTGGAGTTTACAGGTCCCTCACGTACATTACCACATTGTCTGAAAAAAATTTCAAGGCCACCATCAAGACGGCAAGTATGAGATTCTCCTGTATATAATGCCCTAATAAAGTATATAAATTTGATAAGTATCAGATTAGTTCATTGGTATATTTTGTATTTAAAGAGCATAATACTTTGTGGATTTGTTGTAGCAAGATAAGGAATGAGTGACGCGCAAGAAACATGAAGGACTCGATCAGGCCAATTGAAATAACACTAATCATCAGTTTACAATATACTGCAACTAATTCTTTTTCTATGAGAAGGGAATTTTACGATGGTTTGAACGTGAAGATAAATTTATGTATATATATATAGACAGTGAAGAGCATAATATGGCTTCTGATATCGAATTATTAGAAATACTACAACGAGGGGAAACGTAAATACCTCGAATCTCCCAAAATATTTGCTTTCGGTTTGTCAGCCTTTTAAACTTGTTTACAGGTAAACAGAGCTGAAGGGGTAACTTATTAAAACGAACTCACTTTATTTTTGTTACCGTGTCATTCTGTTCTTGTTTCTTCACCATATAATGTGACTTGTACAGTTTTACGTAGGTCAGCTGTGACGTAATGAATGAAAAAGTCTGCATGTCACTTCTATCAAACTTCTCCCTTCGGCTTCTTTGAAATATTACTAGAAAGTAGTAAGTATGTCAACACCGGACTTTGAGCACGTGACCCACGCATGTGCAGAGTGTGCTCTATCAACAGAGCCACGTAACTCAGAGCGCTAGCATATTTTTTTTCTCAAGTGGCTACGTTTGCTTCCCCAAGTGGTAGAAGTCGACGTGCAGCTCCACGCAATTTCGGAGATCCACTTCTCTGGGCCATGTGACTTTAGTATGGAAGGACTGCAATCCTGCTTATTAGTCTGTTCAAAGCCCATTGATAACTGCAAATAGCCCCGATGGTGAAGTGTGTTTTATTTCTCTAGCATCTTGTTATTGTTTCAAAACATATGGGGTTTTTAGGAGACTAGGGTATTTCCTACGTAGCATTGGTAACCCAACCATCAAACACGTACACACAAAATATTGCGTTTCCCACTCATTCCAATTAAGACTAATGACCATTTAAAAATCCCAGAAGTCTCCATACTTTTTATTTTGTTCAGTTCACCAAATCATGAGATCAGTTCATATAGCCGGGATTTGATTGACATATTTCGAAAGTTGAAAGGGCTTATTTCTACATTGTTCTTGATATAGACTATCTTTGTCAACAAGGAGAATGCAGAGATGTTACAAATTTTGTCAAATTTGGAATTTTCATAAAATTATGACGTCACACTGTGTTGTGAAGTGTTCTATTAACACCATCTAAATTTCACTGTGACGCTTGTAAAGAGAACTAATTCTGATTAATGTTAAACAGATAATTTTTCTTCCTACACTTGATCCTTTCGGTCCTTCTATCTTGGGAAATGGGAAATATAGGGCATCTATTTCTGTTATTTTGGTAAAGTTCGTATAAGCTTCACTTGAGCACCCAAATCTTACTTAGCAATCTTTGAGTCACATGTCATTGTATTCTCTTCAAACTAGCATCTTACAGACAGATCTATAAACCGCGTTATATTGCTCGCCTTGGGACCCTGTTGACCATATCTGCAGAACATGCATATGCTGTTGTATCCTACAGTAGACTTCGGAGGTCAATGGTTGCGACAAGCTGTCCAATTTCCAATTAACGACGTTAGTATAAGCCACAAACAGCTTGTTGTTGGAGTCAGAGAGAAGTGTCTAATTGGTTTAGATGAAAAGTAATTTGTATATATATACAAAGAAAAAATAGAGATTCAGTAGATGAAGCATTGATTGTTACATAGATGCATCGATAGGTAAAATGAGACACCAACATAGCCTACTTGCAAACTGTTTACAATTCATTTCTTTCATTTAAAAAGAGGCACGGGTATCTTTGATGTTCCATTTAACGCAACAGATGTGTACAAAGATAAGACGTTTGTTATTCTTTGCGTCACTGACTTTGAGCACACCTCCATGCTTTGACTAGGCGGTCGTCTTCTCTAAGTGCCGAATCTACCAAAAGTCGATAAAGATCATGAATATCTACCTCGAATGCTTCTTTTCCTCTCTCGGAGCTCCTTGTTCAAAGATGCATATTCACGTGGCTCTTATACGTTAGGCTTTGACTTTTAATGCGCAGCTTTCTCCCAGTGTATCTTGTCTATACCAGATTTTCAGTCCCTTTCTTACTCACGACATCACTCTGAAACCATTAAACTTCACCGTGTTCTTGATATTCTCAAAGCTGCTACATTAGTAACAGACTGTGCCCTAGATACTCTTAACCATATTATAACATGATCATGGTCGGGAGGTCTACACGTAACTATAACATACTATGCTATTTGAAATCTTAACTTACTATGCTTTTTGCCGTTGCACGATACCATTCTATACTTTGCTATACTATACTATACTATACTATACCTTACTATAATATACCTTGATATACTATATTGTATATAGTACAGTATACTTTATACAATGTACTATGCTGTAATTTTCTACAAAATTTCATGTATAGTTGTTGAGCTATTTCTCACAACCTCCTGTACGTCTTCATAGAAACCCCAGTATTACGAAGCACTCAAACTTCTATAACCTAATATTAAAAAAATAATAGGATCTATCACAATTTAAATAACTAATTCTATATCATCAGCTATCAGAAAATTCGTCCTGTGCATAGTCGTAGGAAATGTGGAACGTAAAGGAATTTTCTGTGATTGGTCTAGGAACATAGCACCTTGGGGAACACCATGACGATCCTTTTGGTTGTAGGTCAGTGCATTCTTCATGGCTGTAGGCGCCTCTGTGAAGTGCTCTCAACTTCCTTAAGGCAGGAAAGGAATTTTCAAGTGCAGGTGCATTTAGAGACAAAATTGGTGTTTCACTACGTTTAACCATCCTTTTTAGACATTTCGCAGGAATTCCGTTTGTTGGCTGATACGCCTTGCTGTCTTACTTCGATCAGAATCTCACATCGCAGTATCATCGAGTACCATCTTTCTTTTGCATTGATTATTATGGAAAGCATTCCCTTTGCAGGAAGGTCCAGTGCAGCAGTGAGTGGATCTAAGTACTTGATGCTATGATTCCTTATTTGACAAAACTATGTGTTACCAATACACACAGACATTTCGACGGTAAGAAGATCATTTGAAACAACTGTAATGAGACGAACGAGAAAGATTTTCCAATTATTTCGGAAAGTTCTTGGGTCTACACAAATATCTTTCGACCTGGACAATCTTTATTTAGCCGGGGACGGCAGATGTTCAACGTAACTTGCGTCTAGTGAAGCACTGCATAGAGAATGTATGACAAATTCAAATTAAAGGCAAGAATGGACGTTTTGAAATGTTGTCAAAAGCCAATTTAAGGCTGTCTGTCTACGCGAATTCTTTGAAAATAAAATCGACGTCTACCAATTTGTCAGTAGCTTATAAAAAGAGGTATCGTAAATTATGTTTTGCCCAAAATGTTTAAAACATGAGGTCAGATTCATTCAGAATACAATATATACTCTAACTTTTTTGTCGTGGAAAATAGTGTATGACGCATTGCAACTCTTGTTTTGTCTTAGTGCATCAGTTGCTCACGTCTTATCTACGAATACAGGCAACTGAAGACGTCACAAGAGCCGATCCAAGGTGAAAACATTACGTAAGACTAGAGTGGGATAGGACGTACGTGTTTCCAGTCATACGTGGACAAGGCTGGCCATCGGTGCTACGTACAACCTCCTTCTATAGTTCTTTATTTCTAAACCTTTACATGGTAATGCAAAAGGTAGCTGAGATGGTAAACGCAATTGTATTTCCATTTTGAAACACCTGTCCATGTTTCTGTCCCTTCAAAAAAGTTTTGTTAAAAGAAAAGTTCTGGCATCTTTCCAGCGTGATCAATTTAATCAGTGATAATACAAGAATGATGGGTTATCGCTCGTAATAGACTTGATATTGATGTGGTGTACATTTCTTTACATTTCCTTTATAATCTCGTCAAAGGTATATTGACTTACTAAGACTGCTTTTTACTCTTGCGTGCTTTCCTAAGTTCTAAATTTAGGAAAAGATCAAAGAAGGACCTATATCTTCACTCGAAGAAAGTACCCTATCAGATTAACTGATAAAGTAATCAGCTTCTGACTGACTCTTCTACTCCTTCTACTGGGTGTATGCGTCACACCTGTATGAAGACCAAGTCAAAATAGATCTACACTTTGTTCAAAAAAATACTTATAAGCGTTTTGGAATCTTTTGTTATCTGGCAGATACCATTCTAGAACGATACTTATGTAATTCTTTTGTAAAATTATCCTGCTTGACTAGAAAATAAATAACCATATGTCATCCCAAAGGCTTGCAGTATGTACTGAACCGAAACTCTGTAATTTTAAGAGGGTTGCAAGAGTAGCAATAGTATTATGAATAGTAGTAATAGTAGTAGTAGTAGTAGTAGTAATAGCATTTGTAGTAGTAGTAGTAGTAGTAGTAGTAGTAGTAGTAGTAGTAGTAATAGTAGTAGTAGTTGTAGTAGAAGTAGTAGTAGTAGTAGTAGAACTAGTAGAAGTAGTAGTAGTAGTAGTAGTAGTAGTAGTAATAGCAGCAGCAGCAGTAGTAGAGGGAACGAAAATATCAGTAGTTGTTGAAAATGCAGTAGTGTTAGGAAAAGTAGGAGGAGGAGCGTAGAAGTAATAGTAGTAGTAGTAGTAGTAGTAGTAGTAGTAGTAGTAGTAGTAGTAGTAGTAGTAGTAGTAGTAGTAG